>JAHZMT010002321.1:0-12558 GCA_027743785.1 Sinhomidia bicolor
ATCGGTACTGGGTATATCGAAAGCGAAAGTACATAAAAGACTGAAAAATGCCCAGATTGTGAACAGGGTCCTGTGCACTTTCAACATGCTTATAAAATAAGTTGGTAATAACCCGAAGAAATTTGGATTCTGAAAAGTTGAAGACGTACACAAAGCCAGTAATGACGTTGTTTATCTTATTCACCCATTTGTTCCGGTATGCTTTATATAAACTTTTTTCTGTCTTTATAATGAAAATCTTGTGCCTATCAATATAACACGTAAAAACCTACGCAATATCGTACTTAAGCCAGTTTCAGTCAGTGCGCAATGTTACTCTGAAAGTTTTGGATTTTACTACAATAAAGCATAAGCGAAAAATCGGGTTTCCTCGTAGTACCTTCTATCAATTACTTTATTTTAAAAAAATACTTGTAATGCAAATATTATCTACAAAAATGTTACAATTGTTTTCTTACCTTGTGCTGGAGTACATGTTTTTATGTACCGAATTAATGCGATGCCCACTATTGAAAATATGCTAGTCACCCCAAGAAAGTAGCAGACGAATGCATACAAGGTGCAGCCTAAAAAATGGAAACACACATCAAAATGTTATAAAAAGATAAAACTTCATGTTTGATTTTTTAAAGATTATATTTAATTAAACAATTAAGCAGTTTTTGGAAAAATTTGAATTTATGCTGAACTCTCTAAAAATGAGAAAGAAAAGTAAAACTCTAACTAAGCAAAATAAAAACTACACATCAAAGATACATACTTGAGAATTTTTATTCGGCAAGTTAGATATCAGCACAAAGTATTTACCTACATTAACATGCTACTTTGTAAAAAGCATTTGCTCATGTCACAATATTCTTTTTAGTGTTCGGATATTATATTGATTTTATTTTCTTTGTAATGGAAGCACTATAACGTAATGCTTTAGGGATTGAACGCTGCTGAAGCACTCTACAGATCAAAATAAAGATTTTATGGATGATAAACATGAAAAATCTGATGCTTACCCATTTCTCCGAAGTCCCAACGGTGTTTAAAACTTGCCATCATTGACATAGGGTAGCTGGCAAGAGACAACAAAATATCGACAATACCGAGGTTAACCAAAAATACTTCCGCTGGACTTAGCCTCCTGTGTCGAAAGCAGAAGACTAAGAGAATGCAACTGTTGCCCACAATGGAGAGGAAACCTATTGGTGAAAAAAGTCCCATCATCAGCACTGTAACTCATTGATTTAACCGATTACATGTACTCCCCTAAGTAAACAAACTACATAGACATATAGAATATTGATTGTTAGATTCACTCAACCTAAACGAAAATTTTTGATTCGCTCTGTTTACTTAGTAAAGTGTAAATCTTTTGTTTTCAACTCAGTTTTGCAAAATGTTTGAAATATGACAAGTAAAGTGAAAGCTATAACGTTTATGCACATAAAGTATAACACAAATCCTGGTATAGAGAACAATAAAAAACGACCGGGATTTGTAAAGTAAACTATAAAATAATAAAATGTAAATACTTGTAATTTGTAAATCAACAATCAACAAAAAGTTGCGACAGACTAAACCATAACACATTCAGAGTATTCTTAGCATTTATAAAAATATTTAAAACTATGAACTACTCTTTATCCAAAAGCGTTTATATTTATGCGTAAAAACTAGTGCTTAAAAGTAATATAAATACATATGAAAATTCTTTTTTATGTAAGACAGATTAGAGTAAAAGTAATTGAAATTGTATTAAATTTAAATATGATTATAATAGATTTGTGTGTTTACTGTTTTTGACAACATTTAAGTTAAGCATTCGTTTACGCTTGTATTTGAATATTTATTTAGATCGAAATTGTTTAAAATTAACTATTGCTAAATTACAGTAATTAATATAAAGTTCATCCTGTTCAAGGTTATATATCCTCTAATCAATGTAACGTGTATTAATAAATGTCAAAATATATTATTTTATGAATTTGAATAGAAATTTATTTAAATCAATACATAAATATATGAATATTTATTTCTTATGTTCTATGATGTATGTATTTATAGTTGCATGATACAAGTCACAGTCACAGAAAGTAAAAAAAAACAAAAGTGAAAGTTTTAACATTTATAGGATTTTCAACACTTTTATGGGGCAAAACTACATGAATTCAACATTTAAAACTGAAGCATTAATTAACCATTTGATTGATTACAAAAAACGTTCAAATAATGAATTTGACAAAGCTTAAACGATTTTAGCATAAAAGTAAAATAAACTTGTAATGGAGTCGAAACGCTTTCATTATCATTTGAACATAGTCAGATAATATATAATATATTTTTTCGCTACTTTCTAATTAATTAGTTCAAAGGAGTCTGTTATGTGTTTAAATTTAAACTTTTTCGATTTGTAGCACTTGATCAAAGCTTTTTAGTTTTGGTGTTTTCCATAATAGTTTTTCTTTAATTAGCAAGGACACGTAGTAATTGAAGGGTTGAACTTTTATTTTAAAAGCAAAAGTGAAATGAGTTCAAAATTTTGAGAATTCGTATGATTGAAGCGAAAGAGAAATAAGCCACATGAAGAACGTCGTGGTATTTAGAAATATAATGTGTATAAATTGATTGTTCGATAAAGATATTATTATAGAGACAACAAGATGTTAACGGTTATAGTCGAAGCTCAAACAGTGTTCAATGATCATCATGTACATACTTATGTTGATATGCAAACCTGTCTGTCTGCGGAGAACCGCATTGTACATGCTTGTAAACTTTCTGTGTCCAATAACTCAACACTAGAAAAAAAACCTTTGGAATTTACTAAAGAGTTGTTTCATTTAAAGTGGTTTAACACAAATGATTCTCAGCAAGCAAATGTCGACGTCATTGACTTTCAATCTCCCGACAGAGTTTTTGAAGAACCATGTCATACAAAACTAATTTCATACAAGACATAACTCAAATTGAAAATTTATGAATAACATTTTGACAATTTCAAAACTATATATATGATGTGCTGGATTCAGCTGAAAGTATTTGATTAGATATGTATTTTTAGTTTTCCTTTTTTGCAAGATATTGACTTTTAAAAGAAATATTCTTTTCGTTCAAAAAGAAAGTACAATTTATAAGTTCTCATACATATGTAGAATTGGGGACTCATAAAGTAAAGCTTGCAGCAAATTGACAAAAGTATTCCTTTACTCAACGTTTATTATGCATGGATAGGGAATAGGAAATCATGTGTACTTAATACATGTCGAAAACGAGAATCGCAAGATGAGACCAGTGAAAGCAATTGAACTAGTTTTATTGAAGTGATTTATTTTGCTGATTTTGCATTGCAACCTAGCTATTTGGTTTATTCTTCATTGTATTCTTTGTAAAAGGTCAATTTCTAGAGCAAACTCAAATAAACAAACACATTACAAATATATATATTTTTTATTTAACAACACATTTTTTGTCATTTGTCCGATAATTTTGATAACTATTCGATTTTAAAATAGAAATCATTGAATGGAAATGTAATGTACATTGCAGAGATTTAATCTTTGTGTAGTAAGGTATAAGTAAAATAATATGATAAAAGTCAATTTGCAGCAACTCGTATACAAAAAAAAATTATCGAATTAGTTGTATTTATAGTAAGGAAGCCATTTTGAAAATTGATTTCGTTTACCAAGAACAGGTTGTCAGAGTGCAAAGAAATGTGATCTGTAGTTTGTAACAGATATTTTATAATTTGATACTAGATTCATCAGGATATAGTTTATATTTTATCATAAACTAGTAAAAAGATTTAATTGCACATATCTGCGTATATAATTTATGAAAACTCTAGTTTAAAAAAAATATATATTTACACGTTAATATACTTAACGTAATTCTACACATCAAAATTCATTCTATGTGTATTGCATATATTTAGAAATAGAAATTTGCTTGAAAAAACTTACAAAATACAACCAGCAGACTTCCAAAAATGTAATCCCCAGTGGTTGAAAGTTTTGATTCAAATTTTTCATAGCTATCCTTGTTGAGTTTGTCTGCAAGAGGCTGTTCAGTGATGTCAAGTTGTCCGTTGGGGATGTCAGTATTCAATTGCTGTTGTCCACTTTCAGTTTTGCCAATCTTAAATGCTTCTACTTCCGCCGATGACTGCGCAAAAGTTTTGCTGTTGTTGTTACTTGCAAGTTTATAATCATGATTATGATGACTTTTAAACGATGTGAAAGTCATTGGTTCATATGGACTTCCAAAGTCTATTCCAGTTTCACCCATTATGTTGTCTTCATCCAGGTCATACATATAATCTGGATCTGACTCAGACTTACTCAGAGTTGGATGAATCAATTGTAAAATTATATAACCAACCAGAACCACTGGAAGGTAGTATAACACAACTAACTTCATTTTGGCCGTAAATTTGATATGAGTTTTTTTGCCTTTTTAGATTGAAAAAAATGTTTACGTAATTCTTGAAAGTTTGTTTACAACTGTTTTTCCAGTCGGTCTAGTTCTACACACCACTTAAGGGCAACTTTGTTCAAGAAGGCTATATATGAAAAAAAACCAACGTTTTAATCTACTGTAATTGTCGTCACTCAAAAACTTTTGCGGTTTTCTTTCTTCAAGTGCGGTGTAAGGGTATTTTATATAAATATCTATACATTGTTCAATATAAAACTCAAGGTTGAACGGTTCTGCTTTCAAATCAAGACGTTGGAACATGAACAAGTTCCGTCAACAAAACTGTTGCTGTTTGCTTATTGAATGAGAACTACTTTCTCTCTGAAGAAACGATGATGGTTGCTTCCAAAGCCAAGAACGGATTTTAAAAATTAGTAGTAGAGCAGCAGCAGAGGGAGCTTCTCTTTAGCCAGCGGACGCGCTGAGAGTGAGGCTGGAGAAAGTTGCCGTTCTCTTTTTATACTGGAGAGGAGAGAAGGAAAGTGAAAGAAAGTGTGGATTGGTAACTATATAAAATCTCATGTTGTTGACTGACTGTTTTCGTACACAAGAAGACGGTAGATAATACTGAAATGATATACTTTTCTTTGGGTGGAGATCACAATGCCCCAATCTTAATAATATCTGAACACTATCATCATCAAACGAATAAACAATCGAAATTATCACGCAGTTTTTGCTTTCATTGGTTCATTGTTGTACATTTCAGCTTCCCAGAAAGTGTACTATTGTTTTTATCTACTTTTGTTTCAAACTGACGCGTATACAATTTCTGGCGCTTATGTAATCATAATCATAGTATGAATGTCTGCTAGTATAAAAATAAATATAAAAATTCATAAGAAGGCAAGAAATTGAACACTATATTTGCTTCTAAAGCATCCCAACATTATGTTACAATTGGTTGTGTATACTTTTTCTTTCTTTTGAATCAGCTAAAATATTTTAAATTGACAAGAAATCGGTTTTAAAACAGTTCTTAAATTCGAATTTCCGTAATACGTGGCTTCGGAAAACAGATCACAAATGCACATAAAAATCGAACACAAAAGGAGCAGAATTAAGTGAAACAGCAAGGAATTCCTAATTTGTATGGCTGTTGCATATCTTACATCAGCTTCTCAAAAAGCCCAGAAAAGAATTTTTTCTTTGGCTAATTCAAGATCTTTTCGGTTTTTCTTTTGATGTACGTCTTATGTTGCGTATTACCACACAACTTTGGTACATCCATCCACATTGTTACGTCTACAATTTCAGCCCTGCGGTTATTGCTGTAAGAAAAAGAATCGCTTGCCACATGAAGTAAACGAAAAGTAATAACATATCATATAACTTGCGCATTCTACGTACCTACATGCACGTATATGCATATTCGGCATTACCGTTTAAGAACATAAAGTATGTATATACTTACATTACACCAGAACAAGAATCCTTTCACTTTCCACAGAAAAATTGACCATGGTATAACCGCCAGAAATGAGGTATTCGTAATTCGATTTTATCAAAATTCATCTTTGATTGTAAATATTTTGTTCATGCTACTATGCAAAAGTCAACTCACACATAAGGTACATGTATTCATTTGCCTGTATTGGCCAATGCTGATGATTTAATAAATAAAAAATGTGCTATATAACTAAAGTGTATGAATAAATTCAGCATGTTTTTCTTTTTCCCGTTTTCCATCTTAAAAACAATTACAGGCTATTTGGAAGGTATATACGCGAATTTTTCTTGTTAGCGAAATAAATACTCTATTTATCATACTATGTATATAATGTATAACTAAACAGAGCATTCGCGAACTTTGATGTTAAATTACTACGATTAAATTACTTTGTCAAAATCATGAAAGAGAACAAAAATCTTACTGAAAAAGTACCAACTTAAACAGACTTACAAAGTCAGTATATTGATTTTTTTTAATTAAACGATTTTTAACTAATTTAGTCATCTTTAATCATTCAACCACGTAATTTAATCGTCTTCAAACTTTCTACTTTTGCTTAAGTTTTTGTTTTCAAAGCTGGATAGCTGTCCTTTGGAACCAGGTATACATGTAATGTATTGCGCAACGTGCAACCAATCGATCAAATCCGAGACAATGAAAACAATGTAGAAAATCAATTAAGTATGACAATAAATGAAACCAAACACAGCAAACTTTTTTTGAAACTGAAATTGATAGAAAACTATAGACTCGTTCAAGAGGGTTCAATTTATTTTGTATCAAATTTGTATTATAAATTTTTGCAATAATAATTATTATAAAAAAATTACTGGTAAAATCTGATTTTAATCATTATCGAAGATTAGGTTTATTGTGTTTATGGGTATTTTCGAGGTTTTGTAATCTTAAACAAAAGACTTGATAATGAAACATCTATTGTGAAAGTAATACATATCATTTTTCAAAACCCGCATCCACTCAGGTATACATAATGCAGTAGTAATTTGTGGCGTATAAAAATTGCTCTTTATTTACCTATGTCTGGTAGCTATCATAAACTAATTCATTGGAATCCTCCTGTGTACTTTCTTCAAGGTATTGCATTTTGACGAATCTTTCCTGGATGTCAGGCATCTGCAAATTCCATCTAGAGGCCGTGATGATGTCTGTTTTTGACACGGTATTCCCAGCTGCCTGCTCGATTAGTAGCATTCCTGTGGTGGTAATCATTTACATATATATTGTATTACATCATGTCTGATAATGTAAAACACAAATCATTAAATAACAGTTATTTGCATTGCAGGTTTTACCAATTGTAAGCTCAGCCAAGGAAAACGCCAGCAAACGAGCTGACCTCTCATGAACCTATAAAATTGACGACAAACAAAGCAATCATATATGTATACATAATATTCCACAGCTATGTACTTGGAATATTAGGTACATTGCTCTACTAAAATAAACAGACTTACCATAGGTCCTTGTAGAATTCCCTTAAGCTTGTCAAGACCATTTAGAACTTTCTCGGCTTCTTTGTTTAGCTTTGCACATTTACTCACACTTTCCTTTAACCGTTTCCTCATGTTTCTGTCCCATGCGACAATAACTTCGCCTTTTGATTTTTCTATGGCTCTTAAAACATCTAGCGATAAAATATTAGTTGTTCCTTCCCAAATTGGCGTCACCTATTCAAAATTTATTTATTTAATCTTTAATTACTAAATTAACAAGACAAATTTGATGGCGAAACACATTTTTGTTTATATAAATGTTGTATTTATGATATATCTAATTCCAATTTTCATTTTATAACCTGAACATCTCGAAGTATCTTTGGTATACCAGTGTCTTCAATATAACCTTGTCCTCCGATGCATTCTAGGCCTTCACTTACTATTGGTACGCATTTCTTTCCAGTATATAACTTCATTATGGGGCTTAGCAAACGGAGGAGTAATTGATCTTCACCATCTTGTTGATTTTCCACTTCTGTGCGTCCCAGCAGTCTAAATTGTTTTCAGTAAGTAATGAATAAAGCCGACAGAGTAAACAATATGAATGTTATGAATTTCATTTCAAGTTGAAAATTGTAACCTTTTTTTTAGTAATTTTGGAAACAGTACCTTACAACCTCAAATAGAAGAGCAGTGCAAGCTCTAGTTTCAAGCTCAAGTGCAGCGATTGTCTCTACGTGTAAAGGGTATTGGCAAATAGGCACTCCGAAGCATATTCGCCTTTTACTATAATCTCGAGCTAAACTGGTAATTCTGAAAATTTAATAATAAAGAAAAGAATGATTCGGTGAAATAATATCGTATGGTTTGCCTCCTTGTAATTGGCTGTGAACCTTATTCTCGTCTTGATTCTATTTTCCATTATTTAGGACCATCCTACCTAACTAAAGTGCTACACTTACATGGAATGATAATGAAATTAAATTTGTAAAATAACCTTCTCATGTATGCAGTGCTTGCTGCTCCATTGTGAATACGGGTGATGGTGAGCATATGTGAAATGGAAGCAACACCTCGGCCCTCGTCAGAAACAAGCTCCGCTTCCGTTCCATCTAGTAGTAACTCTCCTGTTGGAAGTTGTCTTGTTCCCAGTTTATTTTTTAACTTCATCACTTGTATATTATTTAGAGAACCATCCGCTTTTCGTAGTTTTACAAAAAACATTGACAAACCCCTCGTTCCCTTGCCGTAAAAATATTTATATATAAATCCTTTCATTTACGTTATTTTGTGTTTGAATGCCGACATGCAGTTAAAAGTTAATCGAAAGTGCGCAAGTTGATCGTCATAATTTACCTGCTGCGTGGATCCGTCCGGATTTGAAATACGAGCTAACGCGATTGTGAGGGATTAGTGGAAGTTATATTATCAAAGGCGTAATTTAAGGATGAACAATTCAAAACCTGAGCAAATTATAAATATTTAATACTGAGCTTTTAAGCGGAAAATCGTTGGCATATCTCCAATTTGTATTTAATCAGCCTGCCTTTATAGATTTAGCTCCTCCATCCGTCATAGCAAGCGGACAATTGAAAAGACCAGACGATGGTCCAAACATAAAAATTTTTGCGAATTGATGCAACCGTCCAACGTATGGTCCACTTTTGGATTTGTAACCTAATGAAATCAGTTGTTCTTCGGCAGATATACATTTCATTTTTTTCCATGCTGCACAAGTAACTAGAGAATAGAGAATTATGCAGCGGATAATTTTTAACATGGTAATTAAGGTGTAAACGAATTTAGGAATAAAATGTTCAAATCAATATTATATACCAATATCATCGATTCTATTTCCCCACGCGTCATACTGTATGAGCTGGGGTGGATTATTTTCACATTCATCTCCCAAAAGATCAATTTCAGTTCGCACTCGCTCACCGAACCGTACTAAATCTTTATGCATTTCATGATATGCCTGTGGGTCATAAAATAAGAATTTAAAAAAAGTGTTTTTCATAAAATGGTAATGCTGGCCAAAAATGAAATAAATTATCATTACATTCCCTTCTATCTAACACTTTCTGATTCATGAAGTGTTACCAACCAAAACTTTTCCCAAGTTTTCATTCTCACTTTAACCTACTTCAAACAATTTAGATACAAACTGGAAATGGGTTAGTTTTGGAATTCAAAAGATCTCTGCCTACCCTTTTTTATTTAAAATAACATAACACAACACATAGCTTTCTGCGTCATCTTCAACTTTACTCCATTTTTACTGATGCTAAGCACAATATATTATGCAAAACCAGCATCAATTGCCGAGCTTTCATGGCTTTTTCTCTGCCTGGCATTTTAAACTCAAAAATGGCCAAAATACTACACATGATCTATTATAATATTCTACATATTCTCTTGTAGACGTAACCTTTTGAGCATAATTGTGCACGTGATGAGGAGGTGTAACGCAAAAGTAAAATTGTGGTTTGTGACTGTGATATTTATTTTGTTCATTTTTAACAATCTGGTATTAGTGTTACCTCATCATCTGTAACAAGTCTGCGAAGCAGTCGCTGCAAAAATCCATCTCCTGTATAAGGATTTTCCAACTTTGGTCCGGCCTGGAAGAACTTGCCTATTTGAGGGTGCCGAAACGGCAAATTTCGCAGTTGGTTTGTCATTCCACTCGCTGTTGCTGCTAGCTAATGACACTTACAAGGTTTTCTACTTTCACTTGATAGTATATAGTAGTGAGTTTTTATCTTTTAGAATAATTCTGTACTTCCGTTGTCTGTACTCTGTCGACCTAGTCTAAGCCTTTCTCTGTTGAAAATACTGCACGATCACACGGTCGTTGGTACTTGGTACTTGGTGGAAACCGAATGGGTTTTAGATAATGATTTTTTTAGATTAGCAAAAATACCATTGCTTCATGAAATTGACAATATTACTTTAACGCATGCATACAGGAACTGAGGGACTAGAGTTAGAGTAGGTATTAGACAATGTCTAGTACTAGTAAACAGTTGGTAAGAGCTTTTGTTACGAAAAGAGTCGTTTCTTTGAAAAATTTAATATTTTAGATCTTTAAATGTAAGGATTTTTGTTCTGCAAGTATCCAACACTATTTACTTTTGCCAAACAAAAGTGGCATCATCATCATAGTCATCATAATGTATAGTCAAGTCATGATAAGCAGTCCTAGTCAGGTTCAGGTCTTTTCAACTAGTTGATATTTCGATAATCTTCTCACATCTGATCTGAGAGTTGGATCATGTACCACCAAACCAATATTCCAATATTTCCAATACATAATTTTCAATATTATTCGATTGAAGGATTGTACTTTGTAATAATATTATATTATGGTACAGACAGACAGGAGTAAACATAGGGTAAGTTTGGCGCATATGCTTTTACGAAATGTCAATTCTCATTGTTTGTTTTGTTACTCGTGTTGTCTTGTACGATAAAAAATACGCCTGTAAGAAGCTGATTTACTTTTTAGCTTCCTTGTATGATATGATGGTAAGGTTAAATTGGACTTCCACAACAGTGTATGTATGCTGCCAGTGAAATGCACAGATCAAGCCACACACAGAATAAACAGATATTTTTAGATAGATTACACATACATATACACATTAAATATGTATGTTGGTAAACATGTGTGTGTTCGTGTTCAGTGTGTAGTGTTTTGTGTAAATACGAAAACGAAACTGAATTTTAACTATTAATTTTTGTAACTTTTAAAGCAATCTGCTAACATTCTGTGTATCTTTGAGAATGGCCTGTTTTGATGTCAAGCTATATTGAGTGATAATTTGATAAGCAAGTAATTAATTTTAAAAATTTAATATTAGGAAAGAGTTGAAGGAGAAATTTGACTTTTAGAACGTTTTATTAAAGCACCATGGGCCTGTTCACTGTGTACACATTCGGTGTAGCCGTTGTCAGTTTTACTATATTGTACTACTACCATTACAAGCAAGATAAAACGTGTAAAAATCAAAAGAAAGTTGTAAAGAAACGGGGATTTGTCAAACCAAAATGGGCAATTAAAAAAGCGAAGGAATTGGAACCCCCTTCTATGACAAGTGAACAAATAGAGCAATTGCATCAGAGGAAACCTCCTGAAATTTGGAACAATGTATTATTTTTTCCTGATGTTGTTAAAGACAGAGAGAACTCGTCCACTAAACAATTGATAAATTATATTAATGAGGCAAAGACGTCCATTTATCTCTGCATGTATCTGTGTTCAAATTATGCTCTGACAAACGCTGTTCGGAACAAGTATGATGAAGGTCTAATAGTCCAGTGCGTCAGTGAATATGATACCTGGTCAGCACATAATAGTAAAGGAATTAAAGAATTAGCTCACCACGGTAAGCATTTATATTTATTTCTTATTTCAGAATTCCTAATTGCTCTCTTGAATAATTGTGTATAATATATTTTTTTACTAAATTTTGTAAGGTGTTGATGTTCGGCTGAATAGAAACGGTTTTATGATGCACAACAAATTTATAATCATTGATGAAGAGGCTGTAATTACTGGCTCTCTGAATTGGACACGACAGGTACGGCCGGCGGTGAAAATGCTAATATTATTGCAATATTCATTTCAAGAATTTCTTGTAATCTTTAAAGTATTTTTATTTTTACCGTTTTTAGGGCGTTGAAAGCAATAATGAAAACGTGTTGATCAGCATTGATCCAGGAATTGTGTCAAAATATTTACAAGAATTTTTTAAATTATTCAATTCGTATAAGCGATGGGAGCTGCAAGATTAAGCGATTGCACTGCGTTTGTGAACGATACTAATATGAATAGTAACTCACCGGTGTCAATATACACAATCAGTGCTTGAGTTTTAACCGTTCTATTTATTCTCAACTTATTAGTTTAAGTAACGAAAATTAAATATTCACTTGCTTTTTAAAATCTGAAGATCAAATAATGTTTTGTTTGATATATTACATTAACCAGTGGGTAGATCTTTTACACAACAGAATTAAATACCTTGTTCTCATTTTACTAACGGGAATACGTTATTAAAATCTTAAATTTTAATAGAAAATAGAAATTAGTACAACGAGTGTAAAAATTGAAAAGCTTTTTTATTCAAAAAACGGAACCCAATATTTCGACCCAATCCTGGATCTTCATCAAGG
>JAHZMT010002322.1:0-13495 GCA_027743785.1 Sinhomidia bicolor
CAGAGATTATATATAAAAACTTTGTAAGAACATTTACGTAAAAGCTTATGCAAAGACTGAATGAAAATCTAGGGAAAGTTTCTTTCACCCATTTCATCTTTTTTCTACTTTATTGTCCTTCCTCCGAGCTTACGTAATAAGTCATCTACCTAAAAAAACGCCAACGTCAAAAAAATATCGTTGAACAAATTCTACTTGACTTTCCACTCGGATGCATTTCTATAGCATGGGGTAATAAAGCAATATTATTATTGTGTATAAATTTATACACAGAGAATCCTGGATATAATGTACATAACCAGATTATATTTAAGGGTCATAAAACATTTTATGTATAAATATGGTCGCAAAGTCGTATATCCACAACCAACCACTCGTTGCAGAATTTTTTTTTTCAGTCTAAGCCAATGTAGTAGTACTTATAATTTCTTAGGCTTCACTTAAGTAGAACCGAGTGTTGCTTGCAAAACACATCATGCCATACGCCACTACTGCCAACAGCAGCAGTCATCATAATTTTCCTTTCCAAATCTGTTGATTCAGGAGATTTATCCTAATATTCCATACTACCATTTTCTCTCTTTCTTTCTCTTTCTCTCTCTCTCTCTCTCTTGTAGCTTAGATTCAAAGAAAAACTTATCAAAATTGCCATTTGATTGGTATTAGAAGCGGATATTATGGTAATATTTTTTATGGTATGATATTACAGAGCAATATGTGTTTGAAAGCATGTATATATAATGCTACGGTGTCGAATTGCAAGTTGCTTGTGTTGGCAAATGTGAATGGCAGTTGGTAAGCCACAAAAAATACATGCTGCGGAGATCAGCTTCCATGTGGCGGTGGTGGTGTGGTGGTGGGCGGGTGTGTAGGGTAATAGTGATGATGAGCGATGATGAAAGCTTTGTGTTTTGTGCGGAGGTGGCACTGGTGGCAGGCGGCTTTGGTTTTATAAAAAAAATGAATGACATTTTCCTTCATATCAATGTCTCTTCTAATGTAACCTACCTATATATACACGTTTGATGCAGCTGGTGATACTGTGATGCATTCGGCTGTACGGAAATCCTGTGTAAAAAAAAGTTGTAGATTGCGTTTAAAACATGTTTAATAGAATGGTGTACTTTTTTAAACAAAAAGATGACAGTGATTTACTGATTACCATTTTTCATACTTTATCGGTATAAAAAGCTTGCATATGATGCCAATTTAGGAGAGACTTATTAAATAATTTGCTAAATGATTTATTACTTATTGAACTAATGATAATTGAAACAGAGAAAAACCTGACACTACGGCAGTATATTTTTTAAATAATATTAAAAATGTTGTAAATTATTTACTGCTGTGAATTTCGTGATCACTCCAATTGCTGACATTCAGCAAATAGAGAGCAATGTCAGATAGTAGTGCCGTTTACAAAATAACGCGTAATTCAATTTTCTGGAAGAAGTTTACAAGTTCAATTTTTAACCTCTTAAAAAAGGTTAATGACCAGAAGATCCCATTAGGTATTTTAGATTTAAATGCATTGGTACTGCACTTTGTGTTGATCATTGAACTAACAAACTGTTTGGTAGACAAGCAAAGACGGAGTAAAAGCACTTATGGAACTCATATGCATAATATACATGACTAAACCCTAAACTGCAAGTTTGTGCACCCCTACGTTATCTTGTATCATCTGTGTACTTTTACTAACTCTCCCACACGACTAAATGACTAGCTAACAGAGTAGAACAGATAGTCTATCTGCTGTTGCTGCTGCTCCTGTTATGTATTATATAATTTGTGTACTTTATTCCAAAGTGAAAAGCATAAATAAATATATTATTACACTCACACAAGTTTTTTCTTTCTTTTTTTATTATTGTGTAGTCCTTCATGGACTCTGAGCAAACACATAAAAACATCAAAACAGAACAAGCAACATAAATGCCTACATATAAAGACAGACAGAAAGACAGAAAGAGAAAGAAAGAAAACGAGAGAGAGAGAGAGAGAAAGTACAAAAAGGATAACAACAACACCAACAAGAACAACATTCTTTCTTCATTTTGTTAACTTCTCTTTTTAGCCAATTTCAGTAAGTTTGTGTTTTTGAAGAAAGAGAAAGCTAAGCAGCTAAGAAGAGAAAGAAAGAGTGGTGGTAGTAGATGGAAAGGCATTCAGCATGAATAATATCTTTAAGACGCTGGTACTTGGTGCGGTTGTTGTAGTAGTGGGGCTAAAAAAACAAGTACTTATATACCTCCACTTGCTGCTGCTGCTGCAAATACTACTACACCTCACAAGAGAATCTCTGGTGGTGGAGAAAAGAAGAAGAAGAAGAAAAAATAATAATAATAGTTTAGCTAGAAGAGTTGAAGCCGGAGTAGTCGTAGTTGGTAGTAGTGTGCTCAGTGCTTACACAGTACACTTGACTCTTCTTAACAAAAAGTTGATTATCAAGCAGAGTGAGAGGGAAAGAGGGCTGGGAAAACACAAACTTTGTGTAGTAGTAAGTATTCACTCACTTCACTTACATTCACTGTTTTGTTTACTTACTGACATTACGTTACATTATTATACACCAGAAGAAGAAGACGAAGAAGAAGCAGCACTTTGGCTAGCTCATTTTGTCTTTTTTATAATAATAACTACCTATTTCAATGTATGTAGAGAATAATATATTATGTTTATAAGTTTGTTTTCCGTACTCTGTCTGTCGTAAATACTGACAGAGTAATATCAGAGTATGTGTGTGTGTGTCGTCGTATATTTACGGGCGGCTTGTACGAGGCAAAATATATGTATATAATGTAGTTGACTTTGCAAAAAAAGAAATGAACACGTATAGAATTGAATTGACATGAACTTTTAAATGTTTCACAAACTTAACAGTTAAGAACCCCATTGGAATAAAAATGACTGACAATATAAAACCCTCCTGTCACCAGTGGCACAGAAATAGAAAAAGAAAAAGAAATGTTATTGCAACAAGAAGAAAGCAGAAAAATATATATAAAGAAAAGGAAGAAAAAAGAAGGAGGATAAACTAGATACTTTTTTCATTATCACGTTTTTCCACGATGATTTGCCCTCGATTTCTTTCCTTTTTTTCTGGGACAGGAGGTGGTACTACTGGGTGAAGTTGGTGGTGATAGAAAGGAGGAAATAGACAATGTTATAGGAAAGGATATCGTGTGTTCTTTATTAAGTGAGCCCTTCTCAACTTTCTCTTGTACACAAACAAAACATTCTTTTTGTAACTTTACTACGTCTTTACGTTTTATATATATATATATATATTATACATATACTATTTTATGGGAAGGCGTATTATTGAATGAGGAAGAGGGAGTGAGTGCATGCTAGTATTAATATCGCTTAGATTGACATAATCAGTGTGTAAACAAGGCCGACAGTTTCTTGATGATGATCGTCATCAACATCATCACAAATCACGAAAGTCAGAGAGAGAGAGAATAAAAAACGGGGAAGGGTTTGACTTTGGCTGGTTGGAAAAGGAGAAGAAAAAAAAATGTTTTAAAAGGAAGAACCCACGCTTCACTTGTGCTGACATAAGTGAACTGCATAGGTATACCAATGAACAAAAAATAGAGGTAGTAGTAGTTGTTCGAGAAGCATTGTGCAAACATGTTCTTTTCTCCTTTTTTCCTGTTCTTCTTCTTCTTCTGCCTTTTTGCTCTGTCTTTCACTCTCTCGCTCTATTTTCTCCTTGAATCACAGCGTGATGGTAAACAAGAAGAAAGGTTTTTTTGAGAGAGAGAATGGAACGTTTTTTAAGAAGAGTGATATAGAAAAATCACCTGCAGTAGTTAAGTAATCTAGTAGACGCGTGTAGGCATATCTACTATTAGGTAATCCTTGGTAGGCTTAGTTTAAGTGGAGGGAAAATGTAGGCGAGTATATATCCTTACGCAATTTTTTTGCTGTGTTTATAACAAGATAAATTGTCCTTCATTAATCAACCAATGTTTTTCTTGGTAGGTAGCGGGGTGGAGAGAGATAAGTAGGTAGAGATGGTGGTGGTGGTGATGGAAGCAGTAGTAGTAGTTGTTATTCGGCTCACACAGGTATCATCATCATAATCAAACAAAGCAGCAGTATAGTAGCGGATCGATGTCAGGAGTGCATGCGATTCTGTGTTTTTCTTCAATGGAACCTGCGAAGGTCACACTAGAATGGTTTCTTTGGCTTGTTAACTGCTACTGTTAGTTTTGCTTTTTTTGGAATGTGTGCATACCTTTGTTATACCTTTTAGAGTTTTCATCAATTATGATAATATCGATAATCCACTCGTATTCGTGTGCTGCAAGGCACTTTGTGAAAGTGATGCTCAGTGGCGAATGCTCATGGTAAAACCTGCTTCTACTTTTTCTAGTACGAAAAACTGTGCACAGAAAATCCGGCACGGCACGAGTATGTAAAAATTAAAATTTAGTAGACAAAATGCATTAGTAAATTATGATCCATCAATGGAAGTACGCAGCGTGAATTCATACATACCTACATGTTGTTCGTCCCTTTTTATGAATATTGTTTTTCGGGTCTAAAAGTACATTTTTGTGAAAAGTGCGCATACATATATGTACCTACGCGCTTTGAACTGTTGCATAAATAAATGATAATATTTATGGCGGGATAGAACTGAGAATGACACCATGATGAATTTATTAACCTATAGCGTTGCTACATGTGTATGTGGATGGTTGTAAAAAAAGGAAAATATTTATGTGAATCAGGTTTGCATTGTAAAACATTAAGGATTTAGCCATTTACTTTTTTAAGTACACAAAAACATGAGGTGCCTTTTGATGTGTCCATTGTGAAAATAAATTATGGACATATTTTCGTTAATTCTGTGCTCATAAACGCTCTGCTTTTATTGACTCTGTTGAATAGCCGTAATAGTTAATAATATCGATCCAACCATGTACAATGTGGTGGGAAACAAAAGAAGAAAATTTTGGTTGACTCCCAGATTTCTCGCACCATTTATTGAAAACCACATGAATGCTACTCATTTTCATGCTGTTTTTCTTTTATTTATATACAAAGAACAATGTAATACCACATGGAAATTTCATGACAATGACAAATCATCAGTAAAACTGTGTACCGCTTGTTTTTGTTTTTCTTTTCAGAATCTTTCATTTTCATCAACTAGACCTACACACACACACACAGGAAGCTATTATTGGGTATGCATGTATGTGAGTTGAAATGAGCTGCAGAATTTTTTAGTCGGTTGGTTTTCAGTTTTGTTGGCTTTTAACAAGTTTTCTACTCGCTTGTGTATCTTGCTTGTAAATGTACTTGGAATTCTTAAAGTGAGAGAGCATTAGTGTAGCAGTAAAAAATATAACGAAAACGGAAAAGGAAACACGTAATGAGTAGATCATGAGAATATCGTGTGAGTATTTGTGTTTTGTGTTTATTGATTAGAATGATGGCGTTTCCAAATGGTGGTGGTGACATGAATAAATACATATTACAATAGACACATGCATGCATATAGTAAGTAATCTATTACCCAGTCCATGTGAGATGGTCGTCCTGTCTCCCTTACTCGACATGGTCTGTTAAACTGCTGTACTTTGAAAATGGATCATAGTTTTTTTTTGTTGGCGAAAGTAGCAGTTGCGGTGTTGATGACAGCGTGTACTATTATAGTAGCGTCAATACCCTTTATCAGATGAGGCATATCTAATTGCATGCATTGGAAGAAATAAGCTCTCCAATTCACTAACCGCAATTACTATAATACATTTTGCTACAATAGTATTCCATCATTTTTGCCTTTTTAGTGTTGGACTTGAAATGAATGAGTTTGCCATTGACGTCTGTTTTGTAGGTTGTTTGTTGTTGTGGTGGTGGTGGGGTATGCTGCTGCAGACAGAGTTAAAAGAAACATCGAAGCCGTTGCTTTTAGCTTATTTGCTGTGGCTAAACTAATTAATCTAGACTTGATATCAAATTTCATTATTGTTGGCAATATCACTAATACCTTTGTGTATGCTTATATTGTATGCTATTATGTCGTGGTGGTTGTGTGTGTGGGTGAGTCATAAAATGCACAATATATTACATACAACCAGGTATACTCTTCTGTCTTTGATGTTTAGCACGAAATCATTTCAACTACATATACCTATTCTACTCTCCTTTGTTCTTCTACATTTTCAATGACCATTGTGCATTACCTTTCACAAGAATAGTAATAATTAATTACTTGCATTATACAACAACCTTGTTTATATACATACACATACATTAGCAAAATTTAAAACCAGACAACTGTATCAAATTATCCTCGGAATGTTATTGAATAATAAATTTATTCGGATTATCTTGTTTTCCCTTGGTCTACTCTAATTTCAGATATGTATTCCATCAACGTGACTACTGTTTTCTAGTTATCTTATCGTTTAAACATTATTTTGTATTTTAGATGGGCTTAGACGATACTATTACAATTTTACTGTGTAAGACAAGCTAACACAGGTAGGTAGATAAAGTAAGCGCGAACGCTGTAAAGTAGAAGTGGTTAATACTAAAAGTAATACTGATATCAAAAATCCACAGTACAATATTACATGTAATTTGTACTACTAATGTATGTTATTTGATAAATTGTTAAGTTCATAAATTTCAATGTTTAAACAAATTAGACTCCCCTTTTATCCATTAAAACTTTGAATAAAACAATAGGGGTAATTAAGGAGCTTCAGTAGCAGCAGTAACTTTATGATGTCCAATAAATCTTTCAGATTTTTTTTTCGGGCGGTATAAAAAATGTAGGATGATAATTGATAGGAATAACAAAACGCTCACCATCATGCAATTATTGGCATGCATGCATGCATGCATACTACTCTTTTTCCATCTAATGTTGAACATGCTACTATATATAAATGCCTAATTGTTTACGAACAGCCGTTTAAAATTATTATTATCACTAGCAAATTTACACGGACGATAACGTCCTCCTTTTCTTCCTTCTGTGGTATTTTCTTATCATAATAATTGCAATTTTATTTTTTTACGTCTGCTTCATTATCTTGCGCCGTATCAATAGACTCAAAAATAGATGAAAGTAGGAGAGCAATGACACCTGTGAAAACAACAACGCAACGCTCTCTCTTCTCATTTTCAATTTTCTTCTCCAATTTTCTGAACAAACCAAACAAACAGTTTACATAATATTGTGGTGTTAATACCTACACTCTTACAACGATAATAGCTACAGGGGATAATTTCGTTTGGTATTATTGGTATAGGTAGGTGGTCCACCTCCAGTTGTTTGGTTGGTTGGTGGTGATAGTAGTGATGATAGTAATGGGAGTGTAGTGTGGTAATGATGGTTATTTGACCGATTTAGATTTTCCTTTCTGAAAAGTAAGCGCTCGGTGCATAATATATATACAGTAAAGTTTTAGCCTTCAGAGACTTTTTAACCACCCAACTTTATTTTTTTTTTGGCGTTTGTATTTTTTGTGAGAGAGGGCAATGGTAATAACTGTAACATTTTGCATCAAGGTAAAAGGTAATACATAGGTGTTCATTATATAATGTATATGGTCAGGAAAAAAGAAAAAAAATTGGAATAAAAATCCCTTTTTTCTATAACGCTGCTTTATTTACCACGATGGGGCGGCTCTATCTCTCTCTTTCAAGATGAATTATTGATGCTAATGTTGAATGTAGAGAGAGGAGACTTACACCAAGACAATTTTATCGATTTCTCTCTGTTTTTGTGCCCATGCTTAAGTAAATGTTTGTATAAAGGTATGCGAGTGTGTTTTTTACACGCCTTCTCGTATTATCCAATATATACCTTTTCTCATAATATGACTTTCCCTCGGCTGCCTAAAATACATACATAAAATTTAGATAGATTTGTACACAACCCGGCTTATTCTCGGGATCAAATGAGTTGTAGTAGTATAGTGTATCCACTCAAGTTTTTACAAAGCCTAGCTGATAGATAACTTTCAATTTATTATTATTATTATTATTGAGCAAGTGTAGTACTTTTCTCTCTGTACTCCATTCCACAATCATTGTACAACATTAAGCATCTTATAATATGTACAAGTGCATGGTATAGCACGCTAAATTACTTTCTTGTAAGTCAACTCATCAAAGCCGCGAGAAAAACAACCACTACGCCGCCATTTGATGGTTCGCCGTGTGTACTGGTTTTTTTTAGATCTTTGTCTTTAAATTCTCCTTTACTGGCAGCTCTCTCCCTCCATTCCTCCCTCAAAGCTTTGCTCTTCAGCTGCTGCTGCTGCTACTGCCTCTTCTTCTTCCTCCCATTACACATTTGAGACATCTTCTTGCCTACCCTACTACAACGCCATAACGGTGGTAATCGATCTAATAGCCCCAGAGAAATCTTGTCGGTTTATTTCTTCTTTTTTCTTCATTTCGCATCCATTTCTATTCCATCCCATCTCTTCCCCCACACCGTCAAGATAAACTCTGTAATGTTTACTACTACTAATAATAATGCCACTACTGCTACCACTACACCACTGCTGCTTGCCAGCAGAACACGCGTTTCAACCAAGATAAAAAAAGACGAAATGCGTGACTATTTTTTTACATGTTGACTTTTCTTCTCTCCATAAATGTTCATAAAGAAAGACAAAAAACAAACAAGAAAGAAAACAAAACAAGATAAAAGAAACTTGCATGTTCATACCATATAAGAGATATGCTATTACATTATTATTATTACCTATATTATTGGTGTGTATTTTAGGATTTGATCACCAAGTTCAATCAAGGCCGGCAGTTTATCTTTCTAAAACTCTTTCCATATATATTTATATCTCCTTCTCTTTTTTTATCTTGCACCTGTCCGTTCACCCGACCTACACCATTACCATAATATTGCGTAGAAAACACAACTGCACACAGACACAGACACACACAAACCAATCTTGTTTACCGGCAGTTTCAGCCAACAACTCACACACAGTTGAAAAATTGCTATTAGCAGCAGTGAGAAGGAAAAAGGGGGAAATTGCGTAATCATGTTCTTTTCTTGTTTTCTCTTGAAAACCATTTTCTGTGGAGAAATGCAAGGAAAAACATGTTATGTTCATTGAACCATCATAATTCTTCATTGGAATGAGTTGCGTCTTCTTTTCTCTTCTCTTCAAAATAACGTTCATTCATACGAACTTTAAACCCTGAATACTATAAAAGCTGTTTCCAAACTACCAGGAGTAGTTTGAATACCTACCTACTACAACATACCTCTTGATCTGCGTGTCTGCCTGACTGACTGCTTGCCTGCTTGCTTACCTTCAGTCTTCATAACTGTATTCTTGTTTTTGTTGATGATCATGAAAAGAGATGGTAATAATGCTGCTTTCCAAAAATAGAAAAGATAAAATAAAAAATACGCCTTTTTATATTTAAAATACCTATTCCTCCCATTTATTCAACCTTAAATGCACGTAAATTGCATGCAAATCATATTCTTTTCTATTTTTACAATTTTTCATTTTGACTTTTTTCCATCTTTTTTTTCAACTGTACACTTGATATACCTAAACCACAAACATGTGCCGCAAAAAAACACCACAACCAGATGAACTTTTTTTCTCATTTCTTTTATCTCATTTCATGCAAGTTTTTTCCCTCAAATTTGAATGTTACAACGTGGCAAATAAGAAAAGTTATGTTTTTCTACACTATTTCATACAACTTATGAGTGAGTCTCAATCTCATGCTCCAAATCTCACTTGACTTGTCTCATCATCGGAAGAAATGTGAGGGAAAAAGAGAAGCAACTTTGTACTGACAGCAAAATGCTACATATATGCTGATATGTTTGTGACTGCGAGTGTGCTGCTGATATTTTTTTTCTGCTCTTGTCTTTCTTTTTTTCTCTCTATTTTTAGTAAATATTACTGTTGCTGATATTATGTTGAAAAATAAATGTATCGTTTCTCTTTTTTTGTTTTCATCTTCATATCAGATAACTCGAGCAAAATAAAAGAAAAAAATATATATTTTTTTATCTTTCGCTTCGCTCACTCTTTAGATTTGCTCAGAAGAATAAGTAAAGAAAATGGTGAGCAGCAAAAGACAAGTCAAGTCGGGTCGGATGAATGGAATGATAATATAGTGCAAGCTGGTGTGTGGTGGTTTGGTTCGGTCGTTCGTTGTTTGTGTGCTGAATTTGCGCTCCTGCTTTTTCTGCTGGGATTTTTGAATGTTGCATATCATCCTATCCTGTCTGAATCCATTATGATGCGGATGTGACTGACTGCTGTGTATGTGCTGCGTGTGAAGAGTTCAGAAGGCTAACAACTACTTTTTCTGTATTATGCATCACATCTCTACTTTTTCTTTTTCTACTTTGCAGATTTATACGATAAAAAAGTAGGTATATATGTATATATATATTATACAAAAGAAATAGATACATACAAAGAAGAGAGAAAGAGAGAATACAATACAAGACAGTTAATATCTTCTCTCAGCATTTGTTTCAAAGTTCATATTGAAGTAAGCGGCAAAAGCAATCACAAGTGTGGAGGGGGCTGCTGTTGCTGATGTACATTCATATTTGGCACGACAGTTTTTTTGTATTTCTTTATTTTTTGCATCATCCTCGGTCTTATCATCTTCATTTTTTCTGACTTGTCTGCCTGTGTGTATGTGACGACACGACGAGAGGATGAGACAAGCAAAAATGTTTTGAACGATGGAGTCAGTCACAGCAGTCGCACCTCTTTCTCATAACCTTTTTTTTATTTTCTGCCAACAAGATTCTAGACTAAAGAAGGACACTGGTGGCAAAAAGTAAGTTAAGTAAGCAAAGTGGAGGAAGAGGAAGGGAAGGAGACCTCGTTCACAAACAGCTTGGAGCGTTTTCACTTCTGGGAAATGGAAGGGGCACAGACTAGGCAGGCAACTAGTAGTAGTAGTAGCAGTGGAGACTTGAATCTTTTATGGTGCTGCCATTCCCTATAATTTTATCCGTCTTTATCTCTTCGAAAAATAGCAGTTAGTAGCATTTCTGTCTATCTTTTCACTGGTGCTTTCCATAATAACAATAATGTTTTATATGGACAAATACATATATTATATTATCATTATATATGAATGCCTTTATCTAGAGGTTGAGCAATATATTAAAGCCTCTTTTTCTCCCTCTCCCCCTCCCTCTGCCTCTATCTTTCTTTCCAACTCACTCTCCCTCTTGGAAAAAAGAACAAAATATCGAGATATTAAGTGACACGTCCACATTACAAATTCTCAGCTATGTACTTTCAATACATGCCAGCACCATCAGCATCAGCAGCAGCAGCGGCAGTGTGGATGTTACGTTACTTTACAAAGCATGTCGTATAGCCTGTTGGGTACTTTAGTTGAGTTGGGAGTGCATTACTATTCCTAGAATAGTTTTCTTGCTCCCTTCACTTTCTCTCTTCCCTGAAGCATACGTAATGGTATCATTGGGATTGGGAAGAAGAGAAAAAAGGCAAGCAGGGGAACCTAGTAAACAAAATGGCAAAGCAGGTTAACTTCAGTGGTCTTTCACAAACTACGTGCTTCGCACTCGCATGGTGCTAGTTGTGAATGTGAGATGATCATGATGATGATGATGAAAATGTGATGCGATATTTTGTCCAATGAAATGTGCAGAGTTTTAAAACACGTAAGAGAAATAAGCTATTTCCAAGAAGAATGGAAACTACTTTCTGACATGCGTATTTTTTGGGAAAGTTAGAAAGTTGATTTACCTGAAAGTAAACACATTATCCAGAAAAGGTACTTTAAATTTTTATAAAAGTGTAATAGCTTAGTAATTTGAGATTGGAGTTGACAATAATTTTGTTCTTCTAATAGCATAATTATTTTTGAAACAATATGTGTCAGTGGAAATTAGCCAATAATAATAATAATAACATGGGTGACACATAATATGATAAAAAAATAAAATGAAAGTAATGGAGTGGAAATAGAGTAGGAAATTAAGTGTGAGAATTTATCGCTACAAAGGAAAGAAATAAAATAAAAATAAAAAAAGTGCGAGCGAAAGTGTTTGCCTTTGACTTGGCATTTTTTTATGAGAACTATATTGGCTACTAGAAAACGTTTACTTTCCTTTATAGAATTCTACTCTAGAAAAGTTGAAATAAGTGGCATTAAGTACATAAAAAGGAGTAGCAAAGAAATGAACTACATCACAGCATTATTATTGCCATAATTTTTTCTCTCTCGCTTTTATATATATATGTATATATATATCTACACTTTCTCTCTTTTTTTAACTGTGTTTGCTTTTGTCGAACAAGAAAAAAAAAGCTGAAACTGCCGCGTGGCGGGAATGCGTTTCTTTTATTATTTATAACTGGCATTCGTAAATAAACTGTTACATTAACGGCATATAAAAAGGAAAAGAAAATGACTTAACATACTAACAAGAAAAAACACATAGCAAAGGGAAACATACCAGAAACTGACTTGGCTAAAGAGGCAGAGAGAAAAAAAACTAGCTTCAAAAAGAAGAAGAGGACAACCGAGAGAACAAGCTTTGAGTTGAAGGACTAGACGGGTAGAGGGAAAAAAATTATGTAAGGAGCAAACGCACGTACGTTTGTCGACTCTATAATTCCATATTATACATATACTTTTCTTTTTGTAGAATCTTTACTCTTCGATTTTCTATCTATTATTACTGTTATTATATTTAACGGAGGACTCTATACGAATTCTTTTAGTATTAGTATATAACGACGATCACGCTGTTGCTTCTTTTATGACAGCAGTAGTATTGAAGCAGAGAAAATGGTTCGGCGAAGGATGAAATGATGTTTTTTATNAGTAGTATTGAAGCAGAGAAAATGGTTCGGCGAAGGATGAAATGATGTTTTTTATTATGTGATATTACTTATTACCATCTCTTCAGCCGTCATCTTTTCTCCCAACACTACTACTACTACTACTACTACAGCTACTACAACTACTTTCGTCCTATTATATTTTTCCAATTGGCTATTTCTTCCGCGTGTGGGGTTTTTCTTCTACTGAAGGTAGTAGTAGTGTGGTGGTACTAAAATTGGCAAATAAACAACAAACAAGTTGAAAATATATGTCTGTTTGTTAGCTTATTCTTAACAAGGATGATGGGAAAGTTGAAGAGGAAAGGGAAAAAGGTAAATATAAATAGTGAGGCAAGAAAAGCAGCTCATTCTAGACAAGTGTTTGCTTACCCATTTCAAAATTGCATTTGCAACAGTGTTCACACTACTGTCACTAGAATGAAAAGGGTGGAAATATTTTAGTAAGGATAATTTTAAAAGGGGAAGAATACACGCATGCATTCTAAATTCAAGGTTGGAAATGGTGAAGGGAGAAGAAAATGTTTTTTTTTCTTCTCTCTTCATGTCAATCTCTCGTCTAGTTAGGCACTTAAGCCTGTTGAAAAGCCAACAATAAAAGGTGTTTGTAGTTTTTG
>JAHZMT010002323.1:0-18621 GCA_027743785.1 Sinhomidia bicolor
AGGCAATAAATGTTTATATGGCTTTGTTCGCTTTCACTCTTGCGGCGACTTCTTTTCTTTCTTGGCTGAGTGCGATCATTTTGTTACTTCTTTGTATCTTGTGTGAACTCTGAGACAGAGTCTTGCATTTTTTTTTAAAATAAAACTTGTGTGGTTACTTCCCCAGTGGTAGGATATCTTGAAAATAGCAAGAAAATAGAGGATTTAAAGGATTACTTTTCATAGGTTAATTTTTCTTGTTGCCTTTAAAGTATATTTTTAAAACGTAAGTAAGTTGTACATAGTAAGTAGTAGACACTGCGTGTGTAAGAGTTTATAGCAACTTGACAACATACCTAGTCGATTTGTGAAAGTTGGTGGAAAAAGCGGCTAATTTTCAAGAGCAGGGAATACAGGAAACGTTTCATGGCACTTTTGAATGTAACTAGGCTTGTGTACTACTGGCATTGATAGTAGTAGTGTAAGTAGTAAGGCAGCAAGCAAGTAGTATAAGAAGGGAGAGGAAACAGCTCAGCATTTTTTGTTCTATAATAATTATGTAGTGCTCTTTCAGTGCCATTTTAATTACCGTGTGGCAAGATAAACACTTAAGATAACTTAATTACTACAACTTCCTTCTCCTTAGTAAAATTAAAAGTGAAAACTTAATTTGTCACACTTTAAAACTGATTATAATTCTTGTTGATGATGTTGCGATAAAATCTTATTTTTAATTTAGTGTTGCTGTTGCTACCTTCCTACCTACATAAATGCATACCTTCATGTCTAAACAGAATGCACACTCACTCTGATATTGACTTTCTCTGTGTCTCTGCGTAAACCCATAATGTGGATGGTGATGTTGGAAAAGTGGTAGTGATTTTTCTGCATCATTGTCCTTAAAAACAAGCAATATAAATATTTACTACGTTTTACGCAATGATGGGGCACTGTGCAACAGTATTTTTCTAAAATGAAATCATTTTACAAAGAAAGAAAGCACTTAACAAGAAAAAATATCCTAACTGTCGTGTCGAAAACACAAATATAATTTTTTTTTTCAAAAATTGTAGACATTATTGCCATATGCTATCTTAAAATCATATACATTTACCAATATTGATTTCATCTGGAGAAAAAAAACTTGTCGCGCTGAGAACATACGCTTATTGTTTTTTTCAGCTCAACTTACTATCCTTTCTCTCTCCCACACATACACACACACACTTTTCCCGTTGTTGATTTTACCTCCATTACAGCATTTTTTTTAGTTTCATGTGAGTTTAGCCCTGACTGTTCTGAAGGTTGAAAAATTCTCGAAAAAAAAATCATAAGAGACAGATAAAACAAGTGAGAAAGATTGAGAAAAAAACCATATTGGTTTAAGTTGTCTCATGAGGATAAAAAATAATTGATTAGTGGAGGTGCAATCCGTCATGATGAAAGCTATAGAGCAACACTGGAGCTGCTCACACGACCCGTATTGATTTTTAAGACGGCCAAACCAACCAGTTATGGTGATTGCAATGAAATATTTTTTTTCTTCAACGGTTACCAATGGACCAACTTATCATCACTCACCATCCAGGGGCGCAGACAGGGCGAGATGGGATGGGGGCAGTTGCTTGCTCCCTAGAAAGACTGAGACCTTGAAAGAAATCCTAACAATGAAGAGGAAAAAATACTGTCTGTTCGTAGTTTTTTCTAACAAATCAAATTTTTAAAGTTGATTTTGAGATACCCGAATTGCTCCAAAGTTATCAGTTTTTTAATTTTCAGCTCGTTTTGGTGCCCTTTTCTCCATATATTCTTAACTTTATCCAAATGTTGGTCAAGTTTGTCAAATTTCCTATTTTTATTCAGCAATGTCAGAGCAATAACAAATTATTTGTAGTTATACGTAAGAGACATGATTATCTGTTCAGTTGATGATCTCCCCCCTCCCACACGTAAGCTATGACTACGCTAGTGCTCACCATGGCGTTCCATGACGGATCTCCCTCTTTCTCGCAACAGTAACAGCAGTGTAATAATATTGTTATTTAAGTTGGCAAAGAAATGTTGAAAGTGCCTATCGCCTGCTCATACAGATGACCGTAATGATGAGTTGCGTACAAAAGTACGCAGGTATATGCTGTACGAATGACATTCATATGTTCTCTTCCCTTCTGGAAAAAAATGACGCTCATATCGTATCCACTTATTTATATCACCTTACCTTGCTCATTTTCTTTCGTCACCTTTTATTAATCTCTAGTCGGTTGGCGTAGCGATGAAGAGAAGCCTCCAAGAGAAAATGTAAGAAATATGACGGAGATAAATTCATTTCAAATAATTTTCCCCATCATCCTTTTGGGACAAAGTTCCAATAAATATTTATAAGTTATATAAGTACTAGTATTTTTTTCAATGGTTTCTTTGATGGTATTTTTTATTATTGCAATTTCATGCCCCTTGATATTGGTGTCATCATCATCGTCATCGGCTTCGTTTCCTATTTATTATACGTATACGTATGAAGCACGCTGTGTGTCATAATAAGGCTAGCTGAGTCAGTGTAGTCAACCTGTGTTGCAATAACCACGCATATAAATATAAAAAAGAGCTGCGAGATTGAAATAAATAATAAAAAAGAACACTGTGAAATAATTCTGCAGAGAAAAACGATACAAAGTGTAGGCGTGATACTGTGACACTCACAAGACTGGGAACTCATATTTTTTAACTGAACGACTTGACTGTTCATGGTTTCATGCTAAAAAGATGAACAAAAAGTTTACCTACGTATATGCACGTATGCGTGTGGTTAGATGAGAATGGTTAGTTTCCAGTTCTGTATTCTACAGTATTTTGAATCTTAGCGTCGCGGTGATTAACGCACCATGTTTATAATAGAGATCAACATTACTGTTAAAATCTTTTTTAGGGGGGAAAAAAATAATGATCTGGGTATGTTTGAAATAAAAACCATACATATCGTATGCAAGTGTGTATATAATTGGGTTTTGAACAAAAAAAACTCTAACAATAACTAACAGATATTTTTGAGGTTGGGAGTTTTGAGCACACACATACCTACCACGTTGTAAGGTAAGGGAGAAATCATTATCAAGGGTTACATAAGTAAAAAAAATAAATAACTACGGCCACAAACCTAAGATTACACTTCCATACAAATAAGTCCATGTAAAGAGGCGAACACAACAGTTTTAAATCCTGAGAGCTTTGCGCATGTATAAATAGGTTAAAACTTTTAAAGTATTTATCTATACTCTGGTTTTCCATGAGTTTTTGATTCCAATTTTTCGTAGTTTCAATATTGTAATTAAATTCATTCAGCTTAGGCAAAGCGTTACTTTACTAACATAACAGAAAACACTTGAAATTGTATCTTGCCGTAAATACGCGTACGGGCAAACTGGCTGCTACTATATTTTCTAATCTACCTACAAGCATATTCATTTCAGCATTTCAGTAATATTTTCAATTTAATTCAACTACATACAACAAGTTGATATAGGGCCAGTGTCAAATTTCTAGTTCTGAACCCATCATCAGTCGTTCCGTTGGTATTCGTGTGTTTTACGTATGCCAATATAATTGGAGAGGGAATTTCTCAAAACTACAAGGAAAACCCTGATACACCGGCAACTGTACCTATCAAGCTAAATATAGCAGCATTATGCACATCGTCATTGTCCTTTACTCTAAAGTATTATGCCACGCTTTATGAGATACATGGAATGAATCCATTTGTACAAAACTTGCATGCATATTCATGAGTTAAATTCCTCTCCTTTTCCCAATTACATTTTTGCTGGTATCGTCGTGTAACAGCAATAATAGTGATTTCTGCGACACGCTAAACATGAAATAATGAAATTGTGTAATTGTCCCGATGATAGTTGGGTAGGAGTACTTTTCCCGTGAATTATTTTATGAATGGAAAGCAACCACACACCGAAAATCAACTAAACTTGATAATGATAACCATGTAAAAGGAAAACGTAGGTAAGCAGTTAGGCATACTCATGAAGAAAGTAATGTTAACGATGTACTTAATTTCTTTTATTACATTGCTGAACTTTGCTTTGTTTGTGGTTGCACACACACATTGACTGAAAACATTACATCGAGCCACAAATAGATACAATTTTCTAATATTGAGTGGATAAGTTAAAATTAGCATAAGAATGGTTAATAGAAATTGTTTTTGACTTACAAGAGAACAATATCATATACTAGAAAACACAATAGTGATTTTGCGAATCTTTTTCAACAAATACTTTAACGGTTATTTCACTTAAAATTAGTAACAGTAACTTTTTTACTTGACGTTTTCTGTACCTACAATCCTAACTCCGACTCAACCCCACGTACTTCGGTACGTATCGAACTGGTTTTCCTGAGAATCTACAATCTAAATTTCTACCGAGTTTCTAGAGATAGAGGAACTAGTAGATATATAATGATGGTAAGCAATAGTAATAACGAAAACAAAATTCAAGCACATACGCTGCGAATCGAGATTAAATTAAGTACGCTTGAAGCGGCGAAGTTCCTCACAGGTCTCTTTTGTCCATTTCGCAAACTCTTCCAGATGCCTTTCAAGCTGCGGCCAATCAGATGACGCTCTAACTTCTGTAAAAATGTAAAATGTAAAGTTTCTGTAAAACTTGCGTTTTTTATATTGTACATATCTTCAGACAGGCCATCATTTTCACTACACTTTATTTTATAATTCACACTTTTACGTAGCTTATGAAACATACAAACAACACAATACATAAAAATTAATTCCCTAAAGTTGTAAAACAGTTTATACAAGCAATACTTCACTACAACATTAATTACTTATTAATTTGATTAAGAAACTAGGAAATAACAAAAATACTACAGACAAGCTAGTGATCGAAAAATCAACATAATAAGCAAAGCAAGCTGTTTTCTAATTCTAATTTTCAATTTAATGTAATAATAATTTGATTTAAAAACTTGACTTGACAATGATAAGACTACTACGGACATAGCACATATGCTTAAACAAAAGCGTTATAGAAGCAACTTTTTACAAGCTAATTAATAAGCAAAAAATAGACATAATAAGCAATCATGCTGTTTTGCTAGAGTAAAGAATGGTTAGAATGAACAAATAGTGGTTCCTAGATTGTACCAATCGATAGGACTTGTTCTAAAACTTCCACATCCAAAATATCAGATCTGGGAAATGCTCAGGAGGAAAGTTATGGGGTTTATAATTTTCGAAAAACGGAAAAAAATTCTGAACGGTTTGTCTCATGTAACAGGTTGAACATTTGGGATAGTTTTGTATGCTAATATGTGTATTGTCAGCTCCGTTTGTATGGACTGGGACTGACACACATGAATAATAATTATACGTGGAAAAATAGTATGAGTTTTAGAAGAATAAAGGTTGGTACGCTTTTTAGTACCAATTTAGATAGAGAACAAACAACAAGTAAAGTCCTCTGCTGCTCTTGCATCTCAGCATACATACACGTACATACCAACACTACCGAAGGAAGAACAGGCTCCAAGGAAGATAAGCATTACGTTATATTCATAACCTCTATATATATGGATATCAATCGACTCAGAATCTTCTCGGAAACATTTCTTGACCTGTACAATTTTTCTCTACCACGCATACTTTTAGCGATATTTAGTACAAAAGGTGGTATTAACTTTGCGCTTTTTCAGAATGCAACCTAATCGAATGTAACCGAACCTAAAATCACGGTTCAGTCGTCAGATAATGTTGTTCAGACGAGGTTCGGTTAGATTCGGTTACGTTGCATTTTGGAAAAGACTTGAATCAATTTGATTGCTTAATTTTAACGAGCACTAAATATCTCGAAATATTAGTGTTTTATGGCAAAAGTGTACAGGACAAGGAATGATTAGGAGACGATTCTGAATCTATTGACGTGCATATATATTGGGGTCATACGAGAATAAAAAAAACTATGTTCAAGTTTTTCGGAATTTGCACCCTCTGTAACTTTTTTCTAGGGGGTCTAGGAGTCTGATATTTTGGATATGGACGTTTCAGACAAAGTTCTACCGATTGGTACAATAAAAGTTGGGGACCACTACCTGTTCACTCTAACCTAAAGAATTCCAATACATGTTAGCATGTTAACTAGAATTTTAATTTTCAGTTTAATGCAATAATAAATTGATATTCTAACTTTGCAAATGCAAATCTGTGGGTCCACGAGAGTCTGTGCTATCAGAAAATAACAGCCGCAGTCGTTTTGTCTCCTTCTTTTGCTTGAGCGCTAATAATTTAGCTTTTCCAATCTCTGAGCTAGAATTAATTGCCTCAAGACTAGCTTTAAGGGAAACTCTGGAACGAGACATGTTCAAAAATCGACGGTGAAAATAAGGCTTTCCAACTTGAACTTCTTTCTTAGAAGCTTCATCAAACTTGTCTTCAAAAACACAATGAATCTTCCCTGGTTGTGAATTGAGCACCGATTCAGCCATAGTTACACTTCCACTGGCAGTTTCCTCGACGACATTGGAATGTTTTTTCGCTAAATTCCTGCCACCTTCTTTTTTCGACTTCAGTACACAAGCTAGTACACTTTAAATTAACGAAAACGATGGTTGGTAAAATTAACTAATAATTTTTTGGCGATTTAATCAACATTTTTGAGAAAATTAAATATAATGCTGTATAAACCAAACAGAACATACTTGTCTCCTTTTCCAGCTCTGTCTAACACCTTGTTAACCAAACCAGTCGACTCCGTCGATTTTTCTTTCCTCTTCAGCTCATCATTCCCTCCAGTTACCTTTTTACTCATTACTCTGCTCATGACGATTTAGATGTCCACCTAACGCTCCTTTGAGACCTTCTTAATTTAACAGCAATAATAACATATTTTATAATAATAACTTAATAATAATACTTAATAGCAACATGTATGTATGTAGTACATACTATGTACGTAAATATCTATCAAGAACACTACAAAGCAAATCTTTACCTTTTTTGACTTTCTGTCGGACAATCCTTCGGTGAATTATTAATTTTTAAACAATTAATTGTTTAACTCAACAATGTCGTACAGTCGTATTATCAATAACCTCAATTTCAACAGTCCGTTGTCCAACGTTAAATTAAATGCACTTTATTGAACTAGTCGTCGTAATAATAATGCTGTTATATATTTCGTAATAAAACTTTTTGTGGACATGCCGTATGCTATGCTCCAAAAGTACACCGAATGACTCAAACTACCTCTGCTGTAATTACACAAACGGGTTAAAAGTGTGTGAGTGAGCGAACGGAATGCAATGAGAGGAAATTGAGCGAAGACTCGACTGGTGGTGAATTCCCGCCTCATAACTAACTAATAACTGGTGTAAATGTTTACATATGTTTATCAAGCTCCAGTTTCGAGGGAGGGAAAATGTCCGCAGAAGAGTTCTTGGATTTTGATATATATTCATATGCTGTAGGCTGTAGTACACATCTTGTGTCTTGCCATTTAGCAATATTGCAGTTGAACTTTTAGATTTTAGAGTATTTAGTAGTGATTTAGTAGTAGCGATTACAAATTGCATTCTTGTTAGATGAGATTTTTGCAGAACAATAATTTAGATTTGTCTTTGTTTCAATTAATTTTCTCATTACACATTAAAATATAGTTAGATTTGAGTTAACGGTAGATGAAACTTTGAGAAACGCTATTAAAATGTAATTTGACTTTCGAGTATCTTCAATCTTCATCTTACTGACTTGTGAGTGTAGCAAGTTACTTTGCATTAATATTATATTTTCCGGGAGGACTTTTTCAAGCTGTTGATTGTGTGTCGTTGCTTGTTCTGCTGAAACGTACTTGCCAAATCTGAAAACTTTAGAAGATTCAATCAATTCTGAATATTAATTGCATTAAAATCCTATCAGTGGAACCCAATCAAGAAAAAAATGAGCTTAAAGTAAAGTAAGCTAATTATCATGCTCATTTCTTCTACTCAAAATGTTCCTTACTATCATTTTAACAAGGAGGGACTTCATCGGAATCAACTTTTGCAATAGATGGAAGGATGCGAAGCTTCGTGCAGAATGGCTGATTTGTTTCAGATCGCTTCGAGAATTTAAAAATGCTTAATTATTATTAAATGTATTTAATTTTTTTTCCCTTAAATTTCGGCTAACGAGTTTGCAAAATATTCGAAAATTAGGCGTACTTGCAACTTCCTGAGCGAGGGCATCAAAAATAGAGGCGCGTTGTCAAGAAGCAAAAAATTTCAACTCTTGTAAAAGTAGATTGGAAACGTAAGTGACAAAAATATATCATACCATAGTCCTCTCGTATTTAATTATATGCAGTGAAATGTCAAGACATGATTTTACAACCGGAAGAGTAATCTCTTGAAAGCCATGATTACAAGTTCATTGAGAAAAGTCTGAGGAATGACTTTGATGCGTAAACTTTCACTTTTTTCCCCTTCCCAACTTTTTACTTAACTTTCCAAACAAAAAAAGAGGAAAATGAATAAATAATTGTTTTTGATTGCGTGCGTATAAGACACCTACCAAATTTTAGTGTTCTGTTCTGACGCGTCTATAAATTATGAAATCAACACTACTCCCTGTTAACATATTATTATTATCTGCCAACAATCAAGTAGAGGTGGTGCTTTGTGTATCTGTAAAATAAATGACAAAATCAAAGCTTAAATATATGGATGCAAGTTGATGGTGTACAGGCGCATTTATTACTTTTATATCTCCAAGCCAGACGATAAGTCGGCGACCAATATCATCTAGGTTCAACATGGCCTTATTAGTAGCTTTATTAATACTAGTACATACATGCGACATGTTTTTTGTTTGTACTCCCGGTATGAAAACGGAGTAGTATAGAAAATCGAAAGAGTAAAAAAAAAACAGGGATATATATTTTATTATTATTACTATCATTATTATTAGGGCGTGTAGAAGTAATGCGTACTTGCTTCCTTGCTGCTGCTCCCTCTTCCACGACAACCACCACCACGACGACTACTACTACTTCTTTTTGCTGCTGCATAATCCTCGTGAAAAAGTGTCTGGGAATGGAAGCATTTCGTACGTGCATACTGCCCCCAAGACGATACTTTACATTTCAACGCGGAAGAGTTTGCTCCATCAGTGAGCTTTCTTTTGCCATTTTTTCAGTCATCTTCAGATTTTTTCGAAGAGAAATGCGTTTCCCTTTTAGCATTCTTTTTCTATTCCAAAGACGTCCCAACAACATCACATATATTTACTATATACGCTCATCATATCTGTATATATATATACTATATCATTACACACATATATATTTACACATGCATTTTTTTAACTCAGATATTATACAACTATAACATCAGTGTAATATACCATACATTACCCGTATATTGTTGATTCTCACTTTTTTCATTGCTATCTTCTTCTTCGTCTAGTTTCTACCTCCCTCCTCCCCATCCTCTTGTTTGTTCCAAAAGAGAAAAAGAAAAATCGTTTAGTCAGCACAGCTGCAAAGACAAAAACAAGAGAGGAAACCATTATACAGATATACATATATACAGAGAGAGAGAGAGAGAGAGAGAGAAAGTACAATACTTTCAAGCGAGAGAAAACAGGAAAAAATATTTACAAAACATACACACATTCCTTTAAAAATTCTAGATACATACATATACACATGCTTAACCTCCATCAAGAGACAGAATTGCTTAGTCTTTCTTACAATATTATATACGCTGTTGTTGTATACGAATATCTGTAAATTCTCCACTTTTTCCACATTGTAAATGAAAATGAATATGACCACGTTTATATTTATATTTTTGTCTTATTTCCACCAGTTCCTTTTCTCTCATTCTTCTTCTTACTATTACGCTCATTTTTTTGCTTCGTTATGCTTGCTACACTTTTTTTTTATCTTGGAGACAATTCTCGTCTAGTATCAGAACAACAACAACAAAAGAGTAGCAGATTAGATGCTTGTATTTATACAAATACAACGGCAAAAGAGAGAGAGAGAGAGAGAGAGAGAAAGAAAGAAAAAAAAATATGAAAAAGACACAGGAGGACAGTATAAGAGTCTTGTTCTTATTTGTGCGAGGATCAAAGAGAATGCCATCAAACAAGCATGCAAAAAATCTACTAACCGTCCCAAATGGTGGTATGCACGGAGAGAGTGAGAGAAAAAAAATAAATAAAGAAAGTGATATAATATGTATTATGAAAAACAAACTTGCTTGCTAGCTACGTTCCTTTATACATACTTTGTTTTACTACATTCGACTCGTGGCAAAAAAATGGAAAGCAAGAAGAAGAAGAAGAATAAAAAAACGAAAACCATTACATTTCTCCACTGCCAGAAAAAGTCACACGACAATTCTATTCCTCTTTTCTTTTCGGTGAGAGAGAGAGAAAAAAAATCAGAGAATTTTTTCCACTTTTCTCACAACTACAAACACCAGTACTACTGCTGAGACTACTACTACTACTACGACTGTTTTCTTTCACGAGGAAACTTTTCAGCTTTGACCTCTTATAGCCCATTAAATGCAAAGAATTGTCAAAATACATATGGATGGGATAAACTTATTGCATAGGAAAAAAAGAGAATTGCACAGAAAGAGAAGATGAAAGGAGGAACGTGAGATTTTTTATTTTATTTTTTTTTGTCTTTCTTCTTCTTCTTCTTCTTCCTGGACAGAAGAATAGGCTAATATTATTGCCTGCCGTTTTCTTCTTCACACTCTGCAAACACACACACACACACACACATAAAGACATACCTCTCTACCCAGTCACATTATTTCTACATAAAATGACATTATAGAAGAAGAAGAGGTACAACAACTTGTTCCTTTTATTATTATTTTTTCTTCGTCTTATTTCTTTCTTTTCCTGTAAAAATAAGCGTGTATCATTGAGCGCTTCTCTCTCTCTCTCTCTCTCTCTCTCCCTCTGTCTATGTGTGTGTGTTGTCGTCTCTTTCTGTGTCTGCCTAATGTCTTTTATTCTTCTGTCTCCACACTACATACATATACAGCGGAAAAAAAGAAGAAAAGTTATTCTGGTATAGTTACACAATACAAAATTCCGGCTTACGATTAGTTATCTATATTGGTATATATTACTACGGTGGTGCGGACCTGGTGGCCATATTTGTAAATTGAATGAGACCATAAAAGAGATAAAGGGCAAGATTGGAAAAAAGGATTGGCAAACTTGTTCTCATCTCTCACTTCTTCACTCAACTCACTTGCTCTCTTTCTTCTTTTTTTTTGTGCTGTAGTGTGTAGTGGCAGGCATTGTATATTTAGATGGACTTTATATACTTGCTAGCTAGCTTTTTTTAAAAAAACGAAAGAACCAGGGTCCCGTTTCCTGCTTTGTCGCGTACGATAATGTTCGTGTAGTATCATCATATATAGTTATTTTTTTCTAGGCAAGCATAGTTTTATGTTTATGTACTTTAATGTACTAGGCGAGAAAGTGACTGACTAAAAAAAATACAGACTGCTCACTTGTAATGTATAAGTCAAGTAGATTGTAGATAGGCAAGTTTACACTTTAACTCATTGTATAAAAATAAAAATGCCCAGAATAGTTAGCAAAAGTGTAAAGAATTTTATTTTATTTTATTTTTTGCTGGAACGGATTAAAGTGCGTATAGGCAAGTGTTGAAAACTCGGTGTAGTTATTGGCTTGACGTAAAATGTACATGGGTTTCTTTAGCGCTTTACGACGTTGTTGCTGGAGAACAAGGGGCACATGTTGCTCTGCTCTATTTATTTCAGCGTTGAGTAAACAAAAAGGGGAAGAAAAGGGCAAAAATGAGTGAAGACTTGTTCAAGAAAAAGAGTTTGCTGAATGGGACAGACTTTTTTTATATAAAATATATATTAAGAAACCAATGTACTTTATTGTGTAGGTATCGATGATGATGATAATAAACAAAAGAGCGTGAATCAGTTGCTAGAAACGAAGGGAAAAAGGGAGGAGGCGAGTAAGCGATCAGTCTTGTCAAGTGTCAACTGCGCCCAAGAAATTTATGACAGCTTTTATGGTCCTTTTCTTTGCAGTTTCAGTGGAACATACTTCTCTGTTACTGCTTCTGCTTCAAATACCAGTGGCGGTGGTGGTGGTAGCGGCGGTAGTAGTAGTAGCAGTGGTGGCACAATTGCGATAAGATCACAAGATGGAAAGTGGGAGCACAGCTGCTGGATTCCAATGGAAGCGTCCCGGCTCATCAACCTTGCCTTGACGCCAAATACATCGATAAAACAAAATAATAAGGGTAGTAAAGGTGATCGTGGTAGATATTCATGTTAGATAAAGGACGGGTAGAGATGGAAAAGAGGTAAAGAGTAGAGTAGCAAACTATAGGAGAAAAAAGTACGCGTTCCATGTAAAAATAAAAGTCGCATTCTAAAACGTGCTTTTTACCAACTCATCTGCACTCTAATAATCATAATTTTACATCATAATAAAAATATAATCAACACGAGACAGTTATTATATTGTATGGATATGCGAAGAGACAGCTTTTTTGTAAAAAAATAACAAGTGTTTACGACTAAATTTTAAAAAAAATAAAACATTTTATCCACTGCAGTGCAGTCTATACATCTGCAGGACACTTGCAAAAGGCTATTACTATTAAAGCACCTAATTTTCTTGCTCTCATTCACGCTTGCCGTAAAAACAAATCAAATTCTAAACACTAATAATTTACCCGTGTAACTAAACACGTTCTAATATTCAAGAAAGTATGGTTACCCACAGCAACTTGCGGCAAGATAAAAAAAAGAAAAGGCAAATAGTGTATGTTATGTATGGTGAGCCGGTTTTGTTCAGGTAGGAAACTTGGTTTATTTAAAGACTCACTGGAGATGGAAATGTAATGACCACTCCTGATGAAAATTTTATGACGCTACCTACTCTCCACATTATTTTATGAAAATACGTGTATAGTCGCTGTTAGCTTTAAACAACCAAAACTACAATGGAGTGTAGTCGCAAGTAAAACAAGGCAGGAAAAAAAAGTTAAGATAGCAGGGAAAAAAAACATAATCACGACTGAACATCTTGGCTTATTATTCTTTCATAAGATAAAGAATTAGTTTTCCGCAGAGTTACATTTTACAGTGCATATGTGGAAAAAAGAATGAATTACCCGTGTCCGTACTTATAAATTATTAATTTATTAACAAGCGTAAGTAAGTAGCAGGCAGATCCTGCACTGCTGCTGCCAGAAAATGTAGTCAGATCGTATCAGATTCTGTTGTGTGCGCAAATCTTTGACAAGATGATGTACTGGTCAGAGAAAATGAATAGAGCCTTGCAATTATTTCATTTTATCAGATTCTCTCAACTCAGTCGCATGTTCTTGCTCGCGCTAACGAAAAACTAAGTCCTTGCCGATCAGTAAAGAACTTCAGTACATGTCGGTAAAAAGCATTATATTTACACAAACAGACGTTTGATCGTCTTTTAGCAAAGTTTAACAAAAAACTGATAGAAACGACTGTACTTTTTTGTTTGTTACTTTATTTCTATCAGTTTAATTCTTGCCTTGATTTTTATCAAGGGTCTTACATACATTTAGTTTATCTGCTTATATATTTTTTAAAAAGAACTTACCTTCGTCTCCATTTCAAATCCGCTTTCAATGAATTTATTATTTTTTTTATTCCAACAAATATTATTCTATTTCGGGTCTAAGTACACGCGTAATCTGTTTACGTATCATCATGACAATAATGCATGTTATTATTACCTATCTTATGTACGCAACAAAAATGAGACAAGCTGACCTGAGCAGGGGTTCTTTCAAGAAAAAAAAATGGAACTAGACTAATGTGTAATACGTAGTAGTAATGATATTTAATGCTGAAAAGAGAGCTAGTTTTCTTTCAACAGCTCACCCCTTTCTCTCTCTCTCTCTCCAGCCTGGCATGCTTCACCAGCAGCAGCAGCAACACACTTGCACAGTTGTTTTGTGATCTCTGAACCTGAGCTCTCTGTCTGTTGATGGTGGTTAGGTTTCGGGTCTATTTTTCCCAGTATCGCCGATAAATAATGCGGGAAATGTAACTACCTATACATTAGAATATGCTCTTGTGCAGTAATATGTATGTATATATATTTACGAGTACAATTGGATCAGAGTCCATCCACAGGGTTTTCATTCATTGAGGCGGAAAGTGGATCCCATCATGCTTTGTTTGTTTCATTACTTTACTTCAAGTTTATACATATTTTCCCTTTTCTCTATTGATGTTTCATGCTTTGTACTGCTGCCCTTGGCTTTTTCTCCCTTTCTCTCTGTTTGCTTGCTTGCTTGCTACACGGAACAGCTTATTTGTATTTTTTGTTAGTTTATCTGCTTTCCCTCTTTCTATTATCCATTTGCCATTTATGATGAACTTTCAGAACAAAGTTTCTAAAAAAACCGCAGATTCACCCCCATGATGCATACACACATATATTATCCAGCTTAGCCCTTTTCACTCTGCTAAAGGTAGCTTAAGCGGAAATACGAATTGAATGGCTTTTACATGTTGCTACTACTACAATGCTATATATTATAAGTACACACAACTAAACAATATTTTGTTTTTGTTGGAAAATTGACATGGTGTTTCGAGTCGAGAACTAAAAGAAAATTCTCAACTTGTAAACTAATGTTAAATTACACTACTACTCATTTTGAATTCGCCATTAGTTTGTGCGCCATAACTTATAAGTTTGAGTTGATCAGCGTGTGTGTACTATATATTATATAAATTGCATCAGATAACGCAGTTACAACAGTCTTGCTCAATATAAACCTAGTGGAGGACAGAGAGGAGGAGTACAGGCTCACAAACAAGAGATTGTTGTATTTCATCCGGTAATGAACGTGAATGTGTGATCAATGAAGAGTAGTCACCATTATGATCTTTTCCCAGCATTATCAATATCATCAATACTATTATCATCATCATCTTCATATTCTTTTCTTCAATATTTATCAACAGCCGATGAATTTCTCTTTTGTTTGTTCCAACAACATTGTTTTTTTTCTCTCTCTCTCTTTCTGCCGAAAACTTTACTTTTTCTCAACAACAGAAATAATACGCCAATATGAAAAAAAAACGTATAGTAATTTGTACCATCTTTTTTTATTATTATTATTACTAACGAATGCTTTATTGACCGTACGATCCAAATTCATGAGGGCACGCAGCAGGAAAATAAAGATGAGAATTTTTTCTGCTCCCTTTTCTGCCTATTTATCTATCTATCTATCTGACGATAAAAAAAATGCCAGGGAAGAGACTTCCTTAATATGATCGTGATATTACTGTCTACAATACAATATACGGATATGAAATGTGATGATAATGATGACGAAATTTGTTGTTTCCACTTTGACGAGTAGAGAAGCATGAATGTTATTACGATACTTTATATATTATTATTTTTTCTTTTCCTTTCAATAATTTGTATTCCTTCTGAAATTCAATAAACTTTCAATTTCCTCCGCTCTTGTTTTTTCCGTTCCGTTCTTTTTTTCTCTTTCTTTTATAACAATTGTAAAAAATTGTGTGCAGACAAGACGTAAAGTAAAACAGTATGTTATCCTTATTATTACTACTACCAAAAGTATACCAAGTCGATTGTAATATAGCGCTTAATATGGTTGAAATTATAGTGTATACTGTCCATTGCATCGCAAAATAGGTAGATAAAATTACTACTGCAGCAGATGCTTGTACGCGTCAGTCGGCATCTCATAAATTTAAAAACAAATACAAGCTCTTCAGATCCTCTCAACTCCATCGTAAAAAAGCCTTACCGTTTTGGTAAACAATAAACGAGTAGTATCTATAGTATAGTAGCTGAGTTGAAAACGTAATTTTAATTTTTTTTGTCTGTTTTAAACTTTAAATAATTCACTACTTTAGTTTGGCAAGTAAATATAGTAAACAATGTGCCGCATACTGTAATAAAATGTATTAGTTTGCGGCTTTACTTCAGTGAGCAGTAGTAATAAACGTTTTGTGGAAATTCAACTACATAGCATACACCATAGCACAGAGGAGAGAAACAGCAGAACAGCATAAAATGAAAAGTGATATGAGTGACTTTTTAAAAATTCATAATGTAATGAAAATAGTCAAAGTAATTACACCATATCGTAAATTTTTTTTCACCTCGTCGTCGTGTTGATGCAATATGGTTGCTATTGCTGTGCAGCTTTTACTTTTTGTACACAGGTTTACTTCCATGATACAATTTTTGTACCCAGATAAATACCTATCCTCACACAGGTGCTGACAGTGCTTGCGTTTATAACAAACATACATATAATAATAATAATAATATTTTTAGTTATAAAAACTTGTAAGGTGTATATTAAAAAAGAGATTAGCCAAGATTATAGCACTCTATTTGTGGTCAGAGAAAACAACAACCTGCACCTGCATATAGACAATCGCAAATTTTCAACTGTATTTATTGCAGGAATACCACACTAGCTAGCTATATAATCTGCTTTAAACAAGATAACCACCAGAACGGCGAGTGTAATATGCTAATATTGTAACTGCTGCCGCGACTGCTACAGTAGTAAGTTGTGAAGTTGACTTAACCCAAGTAACCCCTTATTACATTGACTTGCACGCTATATATACAGTAGACATGGTATTACAGTTTCGTTTTTCAAATTATTATGCTGTTTGCTGCCGTCGTTGTTTCCTATTTTGAAACCTTTGAAACAAACATACAAGTAAACATCCCGGTTTTTAGCTAGACGACTACACACAGCAAACAGACAGTTGATAAAAAAGAAGGTAACAAACATCCAAAGAAAAAAAGTAGGAAGCAGGATGGCAAGCAGGAAAAGGAAACTGTTGGTGGTGGTGTTGTTGTAGCAGTAATAATAATATGCAGTGGCAGTGGTGGTTGGGGGTGTGTGTATATATGTACATATATATGTAGTAGTGGCTTCAAGTGAGTTTGCAATATCCCAACTAATGCCAGTTCCTCGCTCATAAAGTTTAATAGGATACTTTCCACTGCTGCAAAATGAGTATTTCCGGAGAAAGTGAGTGAGTGAGTGAGTGAGTGAGAGCGAGAGAGTGAATGAATAAACACCAAGTAAGCCTATCGTAGATTATTGTGCGTACCTAACATGCTGTTGTGCATAGATAGATAGGTGGATAGATGTTTACAGAAGATTCTCTGTTTTTTTGCTATTATCTTACTATTATTATTACTACCATGCCTATCTACGCTGTTCAATTTTTTTCTCCTTTGGATGAATATTACTTGCTGCTTGTACGACTACTACTACACTACAACTATGAACTATTGCTCATTGGATTGTTTTTTTTCGCTTCATCTTTCTTAGCTACATTATCTGTTAATATAGTCATGTCGTTGAAAATAAAGAGAGTAATAATAAGAACAAGATGGTTCTCAACTGACACACACACACAATATATATAAGCTACACAATTATTACTAGCTTAGTGTGTGTATATACCATATTATGCGGGTTGTGTACACTGATTTTCCCATGTTCGCACAAAAAGGATGCTAAAAGTGAAGAAATAAAGTGGCATGGCACACAATGATTATCCCTATAAATTCTTCACAACTCTAAAACGCTATATTTATTTATCCCCTCTCCGCTCTACGGCAGCAGTGTGTACTAACTACCTTGCCCACACGTAGGTATAATAATATCCTGTATAAATATTACGGTAGTAGTAATAGTAGCAGCAGCAGTAGCAATAGTTAACAGCATTATTATTATTGTGAGTTGAGTAAGCTTATATATTTACTTGAGTAAAGGAGAAAACAGAGAGAAAGGAGTATCATCATCATCATCATCGCGGTTTTAGTTGTTTTCTACAACATTGAAACAAAATAAACTCTCATGGATTAATACCACTGATTGATACACACACAAAAAGTGTGCTGTCTTTCTCGTTTTAGGAAACGGAAGGGAAAAGGGAGGAAGAACAGAGAGAAAAATAAAACGTGTGTGTGTGTGTAGTTTGAAACTGATCATCATCAGCATCAATGTTCGTGTGTGTGTGTGTTGGTTTACTTGCGTGGATAGGTACAAAGCAAGCATTTTGGATTCCAAAAGACATGCTGTTGTGAAGGAAGTAGGCATATTGCTAAAACGGAAAGGAAAGAATGAAGAGACAGCAAAACAATTTTGAGGATGGTGAGGATAATAAGCCTTGTTCACTCATCCCACTCAATACTACAACTACCACTACGAGCTTGCTTATAAAATAATACCGTGTGTTTCATCTAACTACCCTTTTTGATGATGGTGACGGTGGCGCGGTGGTGGTAGTGGTAATACCTTCCCAACTACCCGCATTACACTGTAACTACCCCCAACAAATAAAAGAAATACAGTTTCTTTATATATTTTTTTCGTCTTCCTTCCCATTTCAACAGTTCAACGACGGTGTGGAGAGTATGCTTTTTGCCGTTTCCATGTAGTTGTCTTTGCACTTGCTGCTGAAAATCAGATAATGTATATATAGATATTATTATTGTATATGTGTACCAGCAGTGCCTTTTCATCTGCAAATATTTGATTAGAA
>JAHZMT010002324.1:0-18314 GCA_027743785.1 Sinhomidia bicolor
CTGTAGTGTTCCTTTACGGCTATATATTTTGATGTTGGGTGGAATTCTGGATTGTGTGCAAGTTTGATTGTACTTTGACTATCTGTGTGCAATATCATGGGGCCAGCCACCTCCATGCCAACCTCACCATATTATTGCCTTAAGGATTCTGCCTGCCTCGGTCAGTGCAACATATTCCGCTTCAGTTAAGGAGAGTGCAATAGAGGTTTGACTTCTAATGAAGCATGTTATTGGACTAGCTGACGCTTGAAAACCATATTAGGTCTATTTAAGTATTGTTCAGAGTATATTACATCTAATAATGGCACTGGTAATAAATGTAGCATCATTTTCCGGGTCTTGGATTTTGTCTCCCTGTTTTGGTAGAGAAAGACTCTTCTGTACTTCTGCTTTGATTTGCTCTAAGTAATGAAGAATTCTGCTCGTAACCGAAAATGAAAGCGCAATACAATGCTTCGTCTTCCACCACGATTTCTGATTTTCCCCCAGTATATCCGCTCTGTCGTATATACTGATATCTAGCACATGGTCCACAATGTTGGTCACTTGCGAGCGTAGTCCCAACCGTCCGTGGCTGCAAATAAATTGCAGCATATTGTTTTATTCTGTTGTAGTGAACTCGTGGCACTGGCGTCTAATTTTTGAGTGTCGGCGGAGGGACTGTGATTGCTGACCAAATTGAGAAGCGGAAGCTTCTGTTGGAGTAGGCACAGTTATGGCTGATGTGCACGTGCTCGTCGTGTTGACATTGAAAAAGTCGGCTTTAATGTTTTTCTTGTTTTCTGCGACCTCGAAAGCGAGAGCCGCAGAAAGCTTGCTACTTGTTGCGATTACCAAGTCATGGTAGTACGCTTTAGATGATCCCATGAAAAGCCCAAATGTTGTGCGAGAGTTTCTGGTGGTGCAAGTGGCACAAGAGGGCGGAGCTGTTGTTGTAGTTGCCTGCTGCTTCCCGTTACCTCCTGTATAGTGTTATCCGGCCTGTTGCTGAAGATGGTCGGTCCCTAGTTGAACGGGAATATGACCGTTTGCAATAAGAGCCGGATGGTCGCCGTAGAGTTGATCTTCCACGATTGTGGGGTGTTCGCCGCATGTTATGGACTAAGTTTATTAGTTCCATATAGAAATGGTACCCGGGCTCGAACTTGCGTCGAGTTGTATATGGGAGGCTGGTATTGTTGATGAAGCTACTTTGGATAGTACCGAGGAAAAGATTAAATTCGAAGAAGAGGTCCAACCAGAAAGCTTGGTTCGGGTCTATTGTTTTTGGACGCAATTATTTGAAGTCGAAAGTTGGCTTGGTTTTCACATGATGGAACATAGAAAAGAAATTCATCTTTTTTCATGCTCATCATGGCGATCCTGTGCTGAACTTTGGTCATGATTGAGATTTTTGGCGGTTTTTGTATTTTTTGGCGAAGTCTTTAGTGAAAGATGCCTTTGATAATGTTTGATGGTGATTGGTTGCTTGACTTAAGATCATGTATTCTTAGTCAAATGTCAAGAGCAAATGGAGTAATTAAATAGCGTCGCCCAGGGAAGCTGCGATGGACTTTGCAGTGCCCGACATTGTGTGTTCTTTTTGCAATAAGGCAAAGGACGTTTTGAAGAACAGAACAAGTCTTCCTGGTGATAATTCATTGAAGTTTGAGCGGATTTGTCCGAATGTAGGTTGCACCGGAGCGTTGTTAATTATGAGCTTCAAATAATGTTTATCTAGATAACTTCGGAGTGGATGCGACAGCTAGGAATATTTCTACCTTTTTATATTCCGTCATCCCTCAGGAACGACCTATTTGGTGATTGGATTAAGGTGCTTGTTCCGTAGTTGCTGTAAGAAATTTTATTGTATTTCTTCCATATTCCAGAACTGCTCTGCTGTAAGTTAAATATATTGGGTTTCCGACAAGTAAAAATTTCCCTAGGTCGTATATTTTTAGGATTCGATTCATTGATGGTGTATCGCTCTGTAATAGTTTACCTACCTTGCGCATTTTGTTTAATGGTTAAATGTATCTATAATCAATTTATTAACTTGGAAGTAATAGAACCATTGGGTTGTTTAAAAATGTCCATGTAAAAGGTGATGTGTATAAAAGTTTCATTTTGTTTTAAAGAAGAATCAGATTTTATAAATATAAAATAAGATTCTACGTTGGTTATAAGTTATGATAATAATGATAAATGAGAGCGAGAACGGTCTGTCGCGTAGAATACTTTTGAGTTGACTGACTTATTATTGTAATTGTACATCATTCATTCATCATTCATTCTTTAGGTTAGGTAGAATTGGGAGGTCACAAATATTACTGTTATTAATCATTGAATACTTTACAAATTGAGTAATACGATAGGTATGTATAAATGACTATGTACATGTGTTTGTATATATGCATATGGAAATGTCGTTATAACTATATTGTTTTCTGATATTTTTTCTTCACTTTTGTCACAACTCGAATAGCACTATTTTAAATATTGAGTATACACTTTGAGCCTAACAAATAACGAATAGCATAATATGATTGACAGGTTACAACAATGCATTTACGTGCAAATAAATAAACCATTAATCAAAAAGCAAAACAGTAGCACACAAAGATATAATATAAAAACGTCACAATATCGAATTTAATATTAAAAGATCGCCCACCCCGTATTTAGAATTTGAAATTTCAAAACAGAGGAAGCGTACAAACAGTTGCATAACATTTCAAATCGCTATCTATAATAATCAATGTGCAAAGACGTGCAAAACAATTTTCAAAATTTGAAATATTAAGAATCAGCGGCGGAATTTGAAAAAGATTTTGAGCGACTGTAGTTTGCCACTAGAGATTTATATTGTAATCTTGTAAGTCAAGTTAATCAGTACCTCATTACCGACTATAGAATTTATTATTTTATTTAAAAAGTCCTTGACAAATCCTGCGCACTTACACAGATATTCGCATAGCAGTGAAGGCCAAAAATTGTGATCAATTGAAGTCATTATAGCTTGTAAATAGATAATTGGCTACAATTTTGCTCAATAATAATTACTTGTTAAATCTCCGTCCACCACCAATTACTGACATGTACTGGAGTAGGCATCATAGACACCTTAAAGGGAAAATGTGATTCTCTTTAAAATCGTAAATGCCTCTACCCGCATTAAAATAAACCCCGATTGTTGCCTACTAAAAGGGGTTGCAAATACATTATCTAAAGTAATATTCATTTATTAAATACAACCTAATATGACATTTAAAAACATTTGACATCAATCATTGCATTATGTGCTAAATAGTCATGTTTTATTTTGTTCTAAGCAATATATCTATGCGCTTTTATAGAAAGTTGGAATTTATTTTTGACTTGTAATACAGCAGGGATCGTAGGTATTGTGTGCAGCTATCTTGAATATATCCACAAGTAAATCATGCCAGAAACATTTGTTTTATAATTTTCCCAGGTCGAAGTTATGTAAAACAAAAACGTTTTTTAGCATTTCATTGACTTTACTACTCACAAATTAGTAACTTGTTAAGCGTTTTACTTCATAAACGGATAACTTGTAATAATAATACTTGTAACTGTAGTACATGCTGCTAATATTGTTGTAATTATTATGTTGTTATAGTTATTTGGTCAATATTCAACATTGCTTAGCTAGTATGACAACTCCAGTTCTGAATACCTTAATTGTAGTCACCGAAGTAGACATTCTCAATAGTTAGCATTTATAAAAATATCGTGTATATGCAATAAGATTGTATGAATAAACGCAGTCAAGTTAAAAGTTAACAATGTGGTTTTTGTGCAAACGTTATATGGCAGAACTGAAAGGAAAAATGGTCAGTTGGTATGAATCCATGTGCTAGAACAAATTTTTGTAGAAAAACGAGTTTACCCAATATAGCAATACTGTTTTAGCTCCTAATAAAGTCACTAAACTTAACATGACAAATAAAACTGTATTGCATGCCTATATTGCAAAACATACCTATGGTTCCGTTCACTTACTCTAAACAAAAAGTAGGAGTAGGTCACTTGAAATACTTAGTGGGTAACAATTTTATTGACAGATTGGTAAGCATGATCCGAAATCTGTAGGCGTAAAACCACGATTATGGCGCTGGGTAGGTAGTTTGCTGAGAATTAATGTTTTTAAAATTACTAAATGTACCAGAGGCATTTTTATTTTTAAATTTGTATTTTCAAATTGTGGTGGTAGTTCTACTATACTTATACTATACTATACTTAAATGCGTGTAGTTTTATTTTATCAATATACCCATATATTTTTATGTATTTACATACTTTGTATAAGTTGCAATTTTTGAAGTCAGTATCTGTAAATATTTAATATATCCGTATTGAAGTACAATAAATAATAAATTGCAAAACATAATATCTAATCACAAAAAAACTGTACCAAAATGCAAATGATTTGCTTTCGTTCATTCTAAAGAATAACATTAAATTGGACTGCATGGAACGTGGGAAATGGAACCATAAAATACATTCTACGTAAATATGACTAGTTCCATCCAAGTCAATTTTGTCCTAACACATTGGATCGGATTTTGATCGATGGATGAATGGATGGATGGATGGATCGAAACAACAATTTTTTGAGAGTGCACCTTGGAAATTTTTGAAACTCTGTTTCAAGTTTAATGTTGTATAAAGTTGATAGGTACGACAATAAAAGTAGTAAAAAGGCGTTCAGATTTGTAGGTTATTGGCCTTTTTCGAGGAATTGCACTACATTCATCCTTTCCTACTTTCTGAATGACTTGTTTACTTACGTTGAAATTTCGACGCGCAACATAAAATGTAACTCTGGTGTATCTTTAGAATTAATATGCTTAATTACCTGGAGATTTAATTCTACAACTCTGTCAACCGACAGCGCTATTGTTAATTACCAGTTGGTTTCCTCATCTGTTGCTATTATTATTGCAGAAAATTAAATTCAAAAACTACACACGAGCAGTACAAAGAAAATATAATTACTCTCAGGATGCCAATTCTAGATCAAATTGCGCATTGAAGCATGCAGAACAAGAAAAATTGTAAACTTTTCTCTGTATTTTTTTGTATTTTCCCTTGTTTATCATCCTCCTGATTAAAAATCTTTCTACGAATTTAGTCGATTCTCTGTTTCATTTCACGAAAAGGAGGTTGCTCCATCCAAACAAACGAAAAGACTTTGGTTGTTACGAAAACATTCGCAACCATGCACTCCGAGCTCACATGATAAATAATGTACCTACCTACATATATGACAACATAAAATGCATGCATGTACACAAAAATTACACAGAAGACGACACCAAAACAAAACCGTACATGATACATATCATCTCATCATTCGTTTATTACCGACCGAGATCAACGCTGCTGCGCTGCGCTGTTCGAGAGCTGCTGCTGCTATGCTCCTGCTCCAATTACATTTTCTAAAGTACATAAACATAAGTACATTAACACTAGATTGAACATGTGCTTCTCGCTTTGAAACGCAGTAGCCATTTTCCACAAACAAAATATTTTTAAAGCAAAGTGTAAACGAGTACGTTTGAAAGCGTCATTGAAAACATTGACTGCGCAAAATCTTCTCAACATGGAAACAAACAAGAGGAGGAGGAGGAAGAATGAAAGATGAACAATTTGTATATAGTGTATATATAAGGTTAGCAGAATGGTAAAGTGTGGTGCTTGTGCTGCTGCTGATGGATGACAAAGATCAACAGCTTCTTTATTTTCTGCTGTATAAAACCCCAGTATAACAAGCAGCATGAATATTAATATAATTATGATTCTAAAGAAGAACATGCAATATGGACATTTCATACGATCGTCGTCATCATTATTATTTACGCATACAATTCCTACACGCTTTCGCCCTTTACATATATATAAACCTTTATGAACCTTTAAAAAAAATGTCATCATCATCATCCAAATATTGCCGAACGAAGAAAAACCCGTAAATATTTTACCATGTAGGATTTTTCTGTTTGTGTGCGAGAATTTGAACAAAGAATATACGTATGCATTGCAATATTCTAGTACGGCATCCCCATAAACATCATCATCACAGCTTACTAAAAAGTGAATGTCGATTTATCCTCGTGATGATGCCATACCACTAACGCAGCACATGGAAATGCCCTACTGTTTTTTTGCCTTCCTTCCCGTCCATCCGATGATCCGACCGTTGTTGTCAAGAGGAGACAACAAACAGCGCAGTGTGCGAGCAAAAGACAACCTTTAAAACCGGTGAGATTTTCAGAACACAAGCTCATTTGTGTTTTAGCTCGAACCTGGAATCAGCTTTTTCTTGAGTTCTTCATGTTAAACTTGGATAACTTTCAGAACCTATAGTTTTGTTGGAAGAAAACAAGTGCGTCATCAACGCCTTCTTTACAGTTCAAAAATAATATTTATATTACTCCTTTGTGTTGCCGAGTTTTTGGATACTTAAAATTCAGTGAGTGTTTATTTTGCACTAGAAACATTTTATTTATACATGTATAATAATTTTTTGACACTTGCAATTTTAAACAAAAGACAGGCAGCAAGGACCTTACTACTATGTCATACGTTAGTTTCATCCATCATTAAATTACGGCAATTAATCCAGTTTTGATTTGTCAGGTTACCCACGTACACACAAGTTTATTCATTTGGCTGCAGCGTACTTTTGTGTACAGTGTCCTCAGGAAATGACGCTGCACAAAGAAAATATACATTTATGGTATTTAATTAATTATCGAGTTAAAAAATCCAAATAACTACACAGTCATTTTTTCAGTTAATATTTAATTCCTACAAAAGCTTCCATGTTCAAGTCTTAAAGTTAAAATAAGCAGTAGCGCACCAAATTAGGTGAATGGCAGCAGCAGTAAATACACAAAGTATAAAAGTATGAGTAATCCTTTGTGTTATGTAAGCAATTAAAAACATAAATATAATCATTGGACTCACGACAAACTGAGCAGTGCACAGTGCAGCAGTTAACTCAAATCCATTAAAAACTATTCAGGATTTGTGCCATTTTTTACAAGTAAACTGTTGGTTGAAGCCAACAAAAAAACGAGTCGTCATTCAATCATTTTACGATTATTATTATTATTACTTCATCCGACACGCATATATAAAAAACATTATTCAATACTCAACGCAAACATCATCACCACCTGCATTTCATCCATTCATTCAATTGCTTCCTTGTCCTCTCTCTCCCTTTCTACGGAACTAAACCATAAGGCACACACACACAAAAAAGAACAATGTATTTTGTGGTCACTCAAGTTTTGCTAATTTGTACCAAAAAGAGATTATTATGAATATGAACCAGTGTTTGCTCACGAAACAAAACAAGTGTATAGGTAATAGGCAGAAGCGAGAAGCAGCAGTATATATAGTACTAGTGAGCGAGCATTGCATTCTCGTCTTGATCAGAGTAGGTAAACATTTAACAATATAATATTATAATATTATGATGATGATGATGGTTGTTGGATGAGGGAGGATGACGACGATCGTAGTGGCGTAGGTATGTATGAATGAATCACTGCGAGCTACTGCATCAGCAAAACTCAAATTCGAATAGCTAATATTCATGTTACCTGTTGATTCCCTTAAAGTCATGCTTCTTTAACTAATTTTTTTGTGAGGGGGAATTACTTTTTTTGTAGCCGCAGATTATCAACATTTAAGCTGACAGTGCTAGTAGAATAGGTAGTAAATAAAACAAAAAAAGAGATGCCATGCCAGTGAGTAAACACATCACATTATCAATGAAAGAGCGAGAGGGGGGAGAGAGAGAGGCAGAGATCGCAGACAAAATTGGGAACTACTAGGAAATAGAAGCAAAGATAAGAAATTACGACGTGTCTGGTGCTGCTGTTGCTGAGCTGAGAAATAGAAATATAGTGTAGAGTTGTTGAATAAATTATAATTCACATACTTTTATAGACATGAGCTATGCCTGTTGTTGTTACACAATTGGCTTTTGGTAGTAAAACGATCAATAAGAATGAGCACGTTGTCGTCGTGTACTTTCAATATGTTCTCATCAGCAATGAAATGTTATACATACCTAATCAAAAATACTAGCAGTAGTAGTAAAATTTTAAAAAATATGATAGATTCATTAGTAAATAGTTCAGTTGGCATTGCGCTCTACACACAGCTTGATTGTTTACCTATTTATATATATATATATAAATACCTGTCTAGCTTGTTCCTACTTGTAGTTGGAGGCAGTACAGCTGCAAGATGCAGTCACACGCAGAAAAAAGCAACAACAAAGACAAAATCTCTGAACACTATGATTAGCCAACGCCAGACGAGATTTTATACTTACAAGAAACAAATTAATCAATAATGCATTTACCTAAGCATACTTGTGTACATACATCAGCATACACACACACTCGGCAGCACACAGTCAATCAAAGAACAATAAAGTCATTTTTAATCATCATGAGCAAATCTAGTGTAAAGATATTGTTTCTTGTGTAAAAATATTATGCTATGTCAAGGGGAAAAGACTATATTGGTATATGGGTTGAGTGTAGTGGAACAGTAGAATTATCGGCAGCAGCATCCCCAAAAATACTTGCAACTCTAGCTAGACGTAAGTTGTTGCGTACATGCATAAAATACACACAAGCACTCACTCTCTCACACGGATACTCTGTAGATAAAGCTATTCATATTTTTTTAGAAAAATAGTACAAGCCGAACATGAAATTACTTAAACTTGATAAACGCCTACTGTGATAAAAATGCGCGAATAGGCATGTATGCATGTACGTACAAATGAATGTACAAACTACACACTATATTAATAATGGCATAAAGTTACAAGCGAGTAGGAGAGTGGTTAATGTTGCAAAGAAGAAAAAGAACTTTAACTGACCATCCAATTTTTTTACAAATAGGACGCATGACTGAGTAAGTTCTCAGCTGCAAATATCACCTTTGTTTATGGCTGGCATTTTTTTGTGTAATTAAATAAGGCCAACCAACAACAATAAAGAAAAAAATCACCTCTGTTTCATTATTACAGTTTTTGTACTGTATCAAAAAAATAGTCTTAAAGGAGCATGTATATATGGGGATATACAAATTAATGCCTATTATTCAATGACTATATATGCGACTGCAGCTTGTAAACTGCTTATAATATATAAATATTTCGATCTGCGTTTTACACAAAACATAATGTTTATATAATAAACTATACATACGTATGTACGTGGTTATCATCATTCTTTATTTTTTTATTTTGTTATTACCATACGATTTGTCTTATTTACTCTACTGTTTTGTTTCCGAGTACGCTAACAAAAAGACTCACGAATATTAACATCATCATCATCATCATAGTCGTCGTCGTCGTGGTGTGTGTCGACAATGCTGGTACTGAGTACGGATACATAGATGCGCACATATACGTAATATTGCAAGCGAGATAAAAATAAATAGGAAAAGAAACACAAGATAAGAGCATGTGGTATGAGTAATGATGATAGCATATTAAATGTTGTTGGAGAGTGAGAGAATCATGAAACGAAACTGTCAGCAAAAATTTTGCAGATCACAACAATAGCTTCTCATTCAATGTTATCATGTCTTTGAAGAGGGTTGTGTGTATTTTTTTGTTGGTGGTGAATAAAAACATAATTTTTAATCGAAAGTCTTAATAACAAACGTCACCTGCATACGTAGAGATAACTTTACAGAATAGTGCTGCTGTGCTGCATCGTCCTCAATAAATATTTGTTGTATGAATTGTGAATGAATTATCATTTTTATTATTGAGAATTCGTTTGGTGTTAATTTTAGATTTGAACCGCAGAGTGTCAAGTAGTCAGGACAGGTTTCCAGCAAACTTTTCAGAACATTTCTGCGTGAAGGATCGTGCTACATTTTGCTACTTCAAAAAAAATAAATTCTACGACGCACTCTATTTATTATTTTGAAATTTATCATACCCCCGACGTAGATGATCAACTGTGTCGTTGGTGTTGTTTGAGTGCGATATACAACAATAATAATCATAATAAAAATAAAGCATCATCTTCAGTCGTCATCGTCAACCACGCTCCCATTTTTTGTCTGAGATTTTATTGCAGCCAGTATCATCAGTCTCATTGCTGTTTAGCAGAAGAGGAGTCCCACGCGTGCCACAGAAGAAAATATAAAAATGAGACCAAAGCTTTCCGATTTGACAAATAGTCAGAATGAGGATCAGACCAACGCTGCGGAGTATCATCAAGCAATGATGTGTACTCGGTTGGCTGGAAGGGCCATTATTCGTGTTGTTGGACGTTGCAAGGACGCTCAGGAGAATGAAAACTTGGGTAAGTTAAATACGAGTATAAAAATCAGTTCAATCAAAAGTTGCATTCATGTAGTGGCTCTCTGCTTATGTTGTTGCATAAAATAGCTAATGTTGCGATGGTCATAGGGAGTCATGCTTGCTGATTATGCCAACTTATTGCCAGTAATAATAATAACAACACCGCGCTGATGGTGAAGATCATGGTTTGCTTGTGGCGTCAAGCACGGTCGTCGTGACAAAAAAAGCAGCAAGGTCATATTCGCAATATGCAACATATTGTGGCATTCGTTTTACTGCTTGCATCTGTGCAAAACTTTTGTCTTGATTCAACTTGATTTATTTATAAATCGCCCGTTTTTAATCGCAAGCCATGCAATAATTATGTTTGTCCAACTAAAGTAGAACTGCTTCATTTAAAATGCAAGACAGTACTCTAGCTATCATGTAGTTTATACTTATATGTACATGGAAAGGTTTAATTTTTTATTACTCCTTTTGTTGGGCATCTACCTATTTGCAAGTTTTCATTTGAAACGGTAGGCAAAAAAGAGATAAGAGAACTTGATGAGCCAAAGTTGCTGTTGTGGAGCAAGTACATTTGTGCTTTGGTTTTTTGAGGAGACTCTCACACTGCAAGCATAACTAGCAGTAGCACGCGTGTATTCCATTTTTACTGCATCATCTCGGCACAAGCTTGGTTAATATCGAATACGAACACAGACTAGAAAATTTGTATCGTAGCTAGTGGAAAGTCATCTTGTAAGCATGTATTGAAATAGAAATTTAGGCACATACGCTTTCAAGCATCGGCTAAAAGTTTATTAGTCACTACTACCGTCGCCGTTGTTGTCGTATATATTTTAAGATAACACAGGTTTTCAACCATCGCTCTGTCTCCCCTGTTTTTGTCTGATTAGTCATCATACAAGTAAAAAATCGCTGATCTGCCTGTCATTCAGTGTGAGAAGATGCAATTGTTCTGAGCTTGCAGTGAAGTGAATACAATTAATTTACAACTTTTATTGTCACTATCATTTTCCAGTGAATAAATTTAGTTACATGTGCATGTTCCTTGTTCTAAGAAACTGACTCTTACTGATTTTTAAAAAAGTGGTGAAGGATACACGGTGACCATGGCAAGTCAAGTTACCCGAGTAGTGCACCGTTGCGAGGACGCCAAAGAGACGGAGAAACTAGGTAGTTGACATAACACTTTTCTGGCAATTGTATATGCATATATATTATGAGTATAGTCGCCATGAATCAGCACAAGATTTAATTACCTATCAAATACGGGAGTAATGTACTTTCGGGCTTTAAAGGTGAAAATGAATTTTTAAAACACTGTCACATTGCACGGAACAGCATGCAAAATTTGCTCAATTCCAGGAATAGAATGATGATGGGCGGTGTTGCAATTGCAATTGAATTATGATGAAAAAAAATTATTTGTACTTGATCATGCACTGCTCTTTATCCAGGCATAAAGCTGTACAGAAATGTGCTCAGTACTTTGAAAATAAAAGTCTGTCTTGAGAGGAAGTCATGTGGTTTTCAAAGAGTACGTCTGCTTCATTAGTGCAACTACTACTACTACGCTGGTTTCAGAAGAACATTTGGTGTTCGAAAAGCAGGGAAAAAGTACAGCTCATGGCATATTGCGGTGATAGTGATCGCCAAGCTTTTTTAAAATAGATGTTAGGGATAGGCAGTTGTAAAAGTACTGTTTCTGTACCGTTAGGCAACCATGATAATATTAATGCTCACGTAGCGATTACGTATGAAAGCTACACGAAAATATTTACTGGAAGAGAGAAACTGAAAAGCTTACGTTTTTATGTGAGCCGTGTCAAGTGATGGCACTTGCGCATTTCGGTCAATTTGTAACGCTACAAGTTTAACTACTTTTTAATGCGTGTTTTGCTGGCAGTAGCAAAGTTTAAAAGACTCGCATTAAATTTTCAAAAATTTTATTGTTTTTACTGCTCACTTAAAATCGGTACGTTACTACGATGGCGGAACTTTATCAACTACCATACTGACTGTTCAGCCAAAAATGAATAGTTATTTGTCGGCACACTGCAAGTTTAAAATCCCACAAATATAATGTTGCGTTATCTAGTTTCCTATGTGCGCGGAATTATTTTTTAATGCGCATCACCGATGTTTGTATAAAAAGTCCAGACTAACAAGAGCGTACAGAGAACAAATAAACAATCCCGCGATAATTTTATTTAACTTCAAACATGTCCTGTTTCCGGGTTCTTTATTGTCACAATAGGACGCCCAAATTTGCAAATAAACAAGCTAACCTCATGCAAATAATTCCACCTCATTTCCTTCATTTGAATTCTGTGTACAAAAAGCAAAGATGAAAACCCTTTTCGCGCCTCAAATACTGAGAGTCATATTGTGTCGCTGACTAAAGGCAGCAAAAAGTATTAGTTAACATCTGAACTACATCTTCTACGTTAGAAAAACCCTTAAAACGTTACTGCTCTCGTGGTATAAATACACGGTGGGAAAACGCTAGTAAACAAACGCAACAATAATAACATTATTATTGCTTTATTAATTATGCCACCTGTGAAATATACATGCTTTTCTTAGGTAGACATGTATAAACGTTGGTCGTAATAAATTCATCATAAATATTTAAGACAAGACAAGCATTGCATTTTGGCTGCCAGTGTTGAAGTCATATAGGGTTAGCTAAGCATTACATTGGTAGCAACATTTAGATAAGGTGGACTCAGCATTGCAGGACAGGACAAGTACTACACATATCATAATAATATCCAATATATGGTTTTGCAGTAGTAATACCAATAATAATAATAACTGGCCGTTGTTTGGAAAGACTTTTTTTGGTTAAAGATTAATTGAGCAGCGATTATGTGGTTATTAGTGCATGACAGCTAAAACTAATTAGCTTGATCATTATCGCAGACAAACCAAGTCCTTTGCAAAAAAAAAACTGTTAGGAACTATTATTATGGCATGTGAATGATTCATGGTAAAAAATATTAAATATGCTTAAGCACAACAAATTTACTGTTAATATTGAGACCATGCATAGGTAAGTAGACATGGCACTGCCGCCGCTATATATTATTGTATTGTTTTTCAAGGATTTGGGACAAAACGATAGAAAAGCGGATTTTTGGGCTGTTACGTAATCATCGTTTACTAATCTCAGTTCTAAAAATGTGGTTAGCTGCATAAGATTATCTACTACTCTTAATTGCATTTGGTTGGAAGATTGTTGTCTAAAGTAATAAAAGTGAATGGGAATTGCCTTTACATAATTGTTGACCGCTGGGCTGTCAAAAGATTTAGATGAGTGCATATTTCGTTTTATTGGCATGATAATTACTACAAGTGCATGGTCTATTAATAACGGTTTCTTTATCATTAAAATGGTAAATTAATTTTGTTGCATTTCGTCGTTGTCATAGGTCAAATCATAAATTTTATTAAGAAGGTAGACTGCATGTCCCAGTTAGAGGGATGCTAATTAATACATTATTATTAAATCAGCAAAGATTTGGTAAACTTGCCTGATTAATTAACGCTCAGTAAAACGTAATTTTTTTCTTCATGTTTTTCTGTACAGGTAACAGCCATGGAAACTAGACAGTTTCTATGAAATCAAGTTTTCACTTTTATGTATTTACAATGCTTAACAACAAAGTGCATTTTACTTTTGTGGGAAACTCGAAAAAGTTGACATGTTGGCAGAAAAAGTGACATTTTCTGCAGAGGGAGCACGGGATATAAATATGTCATATTGGGCTTACCAATGAGGCAGCGCACACATGAACCATGCATGCCATCACGTGACGTGGCCGCTTCCTTTGTTTTCTTTAATGAAATGATGCAATCAGCAGTTGCGTTTTACGTTCTTGAAGAAAGAGAGCAATAGACGGTTTGGAACCAACGGATGATGAAAATAGCTCTGGTCGGAAAATGCCTTGCACTTGCTTATTCATTCAAACGTTTTCACGTCAAAACACACACACACAGAGGAAAGCAAAGCAGTTTGACGTTTCAGTTTTGACTAGATATTTTTTAAAAGAAGATTCTTTATTGCCACTTTTGCAACGCAATTAAAGCGTAAAAAGTTCGAAATGGGCTAGCGCTGCTGCTGCTGCGTCGTCACTGCCAAACAAAAAACAGTAGAAAACATGATACGCCGTAATAATATTTCTAAAAAAAAGCTTGCATGCATACGTGCATAATTTAAATTAGGTTTCAGGAAAAGCTAGGTAGAGGGGATCAAAGTGCATAATATTAAATTACGTTGTTGTACTGGCTGTCGAGTTGATTCGGAGAAACTGTGCATCTGTTTTACTTTTTCTGCTGTAAGTTGCAAGTATTCAAACACGAGAAAGATGATGATGTTAAGAACAACTATAAATAACTTTCGGGTTTTCCCGATATTTTTAGTTCCTTTTTACACACACCCTTTCTCCTTACTAGTAGTAGTACCGGCAATGTCATGCCTAAAACTCTGAGAAATGTGTACTTTATTCTGAGAACAGTAGTAGTGCAATCTTATTTTCGAAAGAATATTACTGCGTGTTTTATGATTGATGAGAGGACAGTCGGCTTGGTTTTCCTCTGAAAAACCTCTATTTTTATATACTATATACTTGTATTATGCTTTTGAAAAATCAAGATTTATAAAAACATTATAATAAATGCGTAGTTTGTAGAAAGCTTAAGGTTTATATAGTTTTAGCTTGTTCATGTCAAAATAATCAACACGTCAGGTCAAAAGCTTTTTGAGAGATGTTTTTCTCCAAGTTTTCAAGCAAGTTTTTTGTCTCAGTTTTCATGTACGCACTGGTAGCCCAGTGCATAAAAATATTCGACTTTGGCATCGTGTGTCTCTTTTACCAGTGGCTACGCCATGGCTAGTTTTCGCTGAATGCATAATAAAATGTCTAAAGCGAAGAAGAGATCAATTATTTATTTATGTTTTTTGAAACTTTGCAAATGTCCTCGTACCCAGCTGATTTCAATAGTTGGGGTTTCCTTGCAAACTAAGACTTTTTTGTTTGTTGTTGCAAAGTCATTGGCATTTTTCCAGGGTCGTTCACAAGAGAGGTGTTTACATGACATTATTAATGTGATTGCGTATTAGGGAATTTGATGGTAAAGTACATGCACAACGTAATTTAAATTATTCCACTCTCGATAGCATCAAGTACACAGGAACGATGAGAGTGTTGGAGACGAGATAATTATTTTGAGCAAACGTTATATAGACGCGCGATTTGGTTCATGCAAAAAAACTACAAGCTCTTTAGACAGAGCAAGTTGGTGACTGAACTATGTATGAATCACGCTTTTCATCACGTGAAGTGGAATGCTCCATGATGCAATTATAATAAAGTGTAAACAAACTTACCAGTAATCTTTCACGAGGTCACTAGACTGTGGCGATAACCGATTGTAGCACGATGAACAGATAATTTAATTTATGCATTTACGTTTGATATCAAAACGTTTTTAGTGAGTTTCAAAATGTGTGTTTCTTTCTTTCAGAGCTTAATGTGTCCAACAATCGGATGAGCAAGTTGCCCGAAGAGATTGGTGAGCTGCAGCAGCTCACCGTTCTCAACATTTCTCACAATGCCTTCGTCTCGTTGCCAAGGGTTACCTACACGCTGCCCAAGTTGGAGCAAATTAACGCTGAGAAGAACTACATTTCTGGTGAGTAGACAGCAAAATAAAAAATGACGGTTATTCACCTTAACGCAAATTTGCGGAGATACTTGAATACTTTTGTCGTCAGTCGGTATGGTTGCTTCTTGTGAAGTATTTCCTTTGAATAAAGCACAGATTACTCAACAAAAATGAAAGCTTGACTAATTGAAATTTAACTTTGTTTGCAGACGTTGATGCCAAAATGTTGGCCGAGCGCAGTTGCCTCAAGGTTGCCAATTTCCGTCAGAATCCCTTGACAAAGGAGACACACGACGAACTGTCAAAATTAACATGTATCACAGTCGTGTTGAGCCCTCTAGAGGACGATGAAGATTGGAACAAGCCAAATGACTTTTAAAATATAAAAAAAGCCAAGTTTTTGTCTACGTCTCTTTTTTGTGTTTCTTACATGAAGCCGAAGTATTCGACGTAATGTACAGTATAATAATAACGGTAATAATATTTTGTAGCTAGTTAAACAATGAACGGATTATCGCAGAAAAAAAAATATTTGTATACAACAATTAGCACTATTTACTATCACGGTAGTTGTACATTTAACATAGGAAGTAGATACATTATTATTATTACTACATTATAATACGATTATTACTGACAGAATTATTATTATTATTATTATAATTATTCTGTCAGTCAATGTTTTTGAAGAAATGTTTGTAACGATTCCGTAAAACGGCAATTTTTTTGAAGTACAACGTACCTCTCAAATAATTACGCATTGTCAGTCAAAGGAAGATCTTTACGTTTCTCTGTGTCTCTTCATCGTTTTACTTTATTGATCTTCTGGTCATTTTTATACTTATTGAGCAGCAAGCGCAGAGGATAATCTTGAATACTGATAGATACTATGTATTATGCAAGCTTTATAGTTTTTATTATTTGCTAGATATATACCTACAACATAAATAATACCATTACTACTCATTATTATTATTTTTATTACTATTATTATTGGTTATGCTCGTTGTATTTTCTTGACAAGTACCAAAAAACACGTGTACTAGCAACATAAAAAATATTATGTAACAGTAACGCAGAAGCAAACATTGAACTTGAGGTTTCCTTGTAAGCACACCTCCTCTGCTGAAAAAAACGCAAGTAGTCCGTAGTTTCCCTTCCAAGCTTTTAGTTCTTGTCTTTTTTGCAAAAACGCCTGGATCACCACTTTGAAATAGGAGCTTACTTAACATTGCCGAAAAATTGACTAGGAGGCAATGGTTTTTAAAAAACCCAAATTGAATGACTTGCAACAACAGCCCATTATTATCCACATTATACATAAACATTTGAACATTGTTATCAATGATTATAATGATGAGTCCATTATATTAACAGTTCATTGTCGCTAGTGCAATGCTTCTAGTCACACTCATGGGTTTTATGTATATATTAACACTATTACTATTATTATCATTATTACATACTGATTTAAAATACCTACTTCAAAAAATTTGAAAGCAACAGTATAACTTACTAAAAATGGTTGTTGGTAGCACGGCTATTATTTTTTGAAATTGAACTGTACACCAAACTAAATTGGGTATTATGTAAATTCACTCAACCCTTACGAAAACGCTCTGTTCCATTCCCGAGTATTAGGCTGATTTTTGGTTGTTATAACAAAAAGTACTGCTGTATTTTTTGGCTTTTTGTTGATCTACGCTTAAAAGCGTGTGACGCTACTCATCACCATCATGAGAAAAATATGGTCAATAACAATGTACGCAGTAGGTAGCTTTAAGCAATTTGATTTGAAATTGTACCAAAGAAAATTACTTAAACCATAAAATAGATATGCACAACAATGCAGCGATATAAATGATATACACACATAGGTAAAAGTTTACTGTAAGATACCATAAGCTTTTTGTAATTGTAATATGCCACTGATATACGCTATTACCGAAATAAAAATTTGAAAACAATTGAAATAAACCCTGATTGCCATTGTCGTAATATTATTGAGCATTCCTGTAATTTGCATAACACATTAGCAGTAAGTTTAGAGAAGTGCTTAAACTTTTGACTGGCGACTTTCAACTGGACTTGGACTCGACTGGTATCTTGAAAATTTCTCAAAAACTTTTTGCACCTCAACGCGATAAAAGCTTTAAAAAGAAAAAAACGAAAAAAGTTAAAATATTTAATTTTATCACCCGCACTTTCATCTCTGACCATTAAATCGCGTGTCCGAAAATTTTTTTGCACCTCCACGTACAAAAAAAACTTTTAA
>JAHZMT010002325.1:0-16912 GCA_027743785.1 Sinhomidia bicolor
TTTTTTCTCAGCACTAGTCCTTCCTTTTTCAGTGAGGCGACAGACCAAAAACGTGATTGAGGCACGCACATGGCAGTTTATATGTTATGTACATATTAGTGCAAATATATATAATATGTGAAAAAAGTGGGAAAAAACATTATAAAAGAAAAGCCAAGTCAAACAATGAATAGCCTCAGGAAATGGTTAAAAATCTAGAACAACTCGCCTGAGAAAAAGTTTGAGTAAATCTCTTGTAGAATAAATAATTCTATTTGTTCAATGGACTTTACTCCCACTCTCAATAATTTTCAGTGTGAGTGATGCATAGGAAATAAATGATGATGATGATAATCATAATAATGAAAAGAGCAATATGTTTTTGTACCTGACATAGGGTCAAGGTCGAAAAAAACTACAAATGGATTGGAGTCAGTCAAGAATCCGTAACGAATCAGTCTTTTGTTTTGTTTATCACCATCTTCTGCTGCCACTGTGGCTATCAAATCCCCCTAAAAGCAAAAAAAATGTTTTTAGAATCCAAAGCACAAATTGAGATTACACATAAGTCTCAAGTAAAATAAACAAGTATTATTGTTGTTGGCTGCAGAATTTTTTTACCGGTTTCATTGAGCTTTTCAATTCCACAGATGCAGGAAGACTAGTGAAATAAGGCGGAGTGTCTTGCACATCATGAACGGCGACAATTACTTGGGATACCAGTATATTCCTCGTGTCACACGAGGTGTTGGTGTAAGCGTTCTGTAGAAAGAGAAAAGGAATCAAAATTAGTTTGTCTTGTACACACATATAAAATGCACAAAAAGTGAAAGCTGTGTCTGCCGGAAGAACATTAGCAGTTTATTATTGATTTCAGGAAATTGGATTAATTATGTGTACTAATGTCTAGTAGATTAATTAAGCGCGTATTTAATATCGATTATCAATTCAAAAGGAACATTCCCATAAACCTTGTAAACAATGCATTAGTTCACCTACATCAAAATAGTGTTTCTTTCTAGAAAAGTAAATCAACACACTGTATAATCATTACTACTAATTTCCAAAAGCAACAACATCACTACCTGCCATTGGGTTTCATATAATAACAGTTAAACCACATTATCCCAAAACTCAAACAAAACTAATGTGATATCCGGCCTAGAACCTTATCTTTTACTAGGCCACGGTTACGCTAGCCTCCTTTCTACACAAAAGCAGATAATGTTTTTTTGCATCAAAGCATATTTTTATGCGTACATTGGTGTCACTTTTTGAACAAGTTTGTCTCAAGAAGAAAAATCGTGGAAACAAACTTGGTATGGAATTGACATAAAAAAAACTTTTCCGTAATCGCTTTCGACAGGAAAGTTTCATTGTAGGCCATTTTGTAAGTAGTGCAAAACGCCTAGCAAGTATATATGACTGTCTATCTATACTTTATCGACATTTGCCCACCCATCCCTATTTGCAAAATAGGAATACTGTTTTATTGTATCTACAAACAACTGCTTCAAAAAGCAAGCAATTTCGTATTTGTATGAGCATAATAACGAGCATTACTCGACACCGCGTGAAGTGCGAAAGGAAGAATGATCATTAACACTTGTTCCAGTTTTTCGAAACCTGTTCAATGGCTCATCGCGTCGTAAATTAGGAGAATAATCAAATAATATTAATGTTGCTCGCTGAACCTAATGAACCACATTGCCAAAGTATAGAACCTACTTGTGACTTGTGTTCAACAACTGTATACACCACTACTGTTCTTTCGCACTGACATTATCAACAATGTAAGTATTCATTTCAGGGTTTCGCATGAGCACTTACTGAATGAACCAATGTTCTTGAGCTAGGGAAAGTAGAACGTGTAGAACATGTTGAATTGATATGAAAAGGCTTGAGTTTGCATCTGAAATGCTACCTATATTTTTATATATAATTTGAGTACACTTATTCATTGTGGTTTGTTCAAGGAGACAAAAGTAAATATAAATTGTTTTTTCACACTTTCTCCTGTTTTTTTATTATTGCTTTATTCTATGAACAATTTGTATGTTGTAAACATGCTACTGTCAGCGAAGCGTTCTGACTGACATCCGATACAAAGGTACATACATGTATTGGATGGCATGGAGTAGTGATTAATGACTGCTGAACACAAATGTAGATTAAACTACCAATTTTTAAAAACGGGATGAAGGACAGTCTATATTTTTGCTAAATGAACTTATAATGGAAATGTGTGTAAGTTTATTTAGGTGAGGTGAGACTTCAGGTATAGTAGTGTGTTTACATACACATTTCCCCATATACCGATGACCATGCTTGATTTGAGTTTAAGAAAAGTTATTAGAGATGGACATTTAGGGTTTTGAAAACCACTTACCATAGCAAGAAGTTGAAACGTAAACCAAGGTTCTGTTTCATAATCTAATATTTTCTTTAAAAGCAGCGTCCCTTCCGTTTTGTTGTTGGAGACAAGTCGCTGCCTCAGTGCAATACGATCCCCTTTATCCTGAAAAAAGTGAAAGCATTTCATAGTTCAAATAGGTATTAATTGTAAGTTTGTCAAAATACGGACCAAAACATACATACAACTATGCGTTTTGCGTCGCATTCAAAATGGAATGTTACAAAGTCATGTAAAATCATCATCACTTATTTAATCAACTTAGTAATTAGTAGGAGTACTTACCCTTATTTCTAAAAAGACGTGACGAGAATTGAGCTCGTTCTTGGCTACAACAAACTTCTCCAATTCTGTTCCAACTGGAGTGCTCTGCAAAATCAATAAGAACACAAGCTTGAATATAAATACTAATATGCTTTTAATTTTCTATTAAACAATTATGCTGACTACAAAATTACTACATGTGAATAGTTAGTAAAATCCTTTAATAGCATTATTACAAAAATGGGAATGAACAAATTATTAAATATGATGGCACTAATATAAAAGTTAAAAAACTAATTTCATTACAACATTATTAAAATGTGTCTTTTGATCAGCACTCTAAACAACATTCATACTTTCTACATTTTCGACTCTTTCTTTTCATGTCTGCAGTCATTTACATTACAAACGTTAAAAATATATCAACATAAATATAACAAAGTACTATTTGTATAATTGGCTGTGTTTCTACATTTAAGTACTAATTATGTTTATTTAATGGATTTTTAAACCTTTTTCGTTTCATAAATTAGCCACGTAACCTATTTTTTTTACACTATTAGTCTTTTCAAACTAAAATGCAAGCAAAACATCCCAAAGACAAAGAGAACTTAGTAACTTATAGAGAAAAGAGTGACAGCAGTAGCCCTCCTCTCATGTCATTTTTATAGCGTCATAAATAACATAAGCTAGCGGTAATCTCTGTAGTGTGTGTCAGAAATCCGTTTCGAAAATAACGATTTTTTTGAAGACACGACCAAAAAATGGTTTGACCTCATTTCAAAATGCTACAATGACTTTTAGATGGCTGCTACTGTCACACATCCGCTTGTCACCGCACGCATCCAACATCGCAGTTTACATAATGCATAAAGCCAGCAAGTCAGCTTTACGATTTGAGTAGAGTAGCCGAAATTGGCAGAACATAAGTGGTTTACGAATGTTGTCACGTTATATATATATATATATATATATATATGTACTGTTGTTAGAGCCGTTATAAAAGATAGCATTTTGATAACATAAACAATCTAATTGTGTTTAATACTTTCGTTGTTTCACAAAATGCCTCTCGCAGTTTATCCAAGCCAAAATCGGTTAGAATCATTCAAAAAGTAAAACTTCTAATGGCGTTCCTTCCATTATTGTTACCACTACTAATACACAACATGTTTTGATGCTCAAAAATTGCACACACGTTTTATAGGCTCACACAGTGAAATCATTCTCAATCAAAATCCGGAAACGTAAGATTGTGTCCCATTTTCCCGTTTGAATGCAACAAACAAACACACACGTTCTCTGCACCATGCCTGGCCATGCCATAAACCGCCACCTACTTGGACGTTCTTTTCTTAAATATGAAACCCTTATACTGTTCTGGCAAACAAGTAATAGCGATGATAAGAAACTGGGAAAAACTGTAGGGATAACGTAATTCGTTGGAGATTTCAGCATTTTAGTACCACACGTGACCTGGATTTGGATGAAAAGCAAAAAAGTGTAATGTTGTTTATGCCATATATAGGTAAGTAATACCGGCAATATTGCAACGGAAACTGTATTACATATTATGTATGTATGTATGTATGAATAAAGCTATTATCTGGTTGTTTTCAAAGTTTTCTATAATGAAGTTAGCACAATGCTTAAGTCAAAGAATTACACAGGCATACTGCTCGTGATGTGACAGTTAAAATTATGTATGTTAATTTTACCTATGGATGTATGTATGTACATAATAATAGTCAATTTTAAGGGTGGGCTGGGGGATTAGTGAGATTTGCAAGTTCAGTTAAGCATACCTAATCATACTCATAAACACATACATCCACAAGTTTCTACCACAGTCGGAAAATACCTGCTCATTGTTGTGGCATGAATTGGTTGATCGCGTGATTGCATTGTTTTCTTTTATACTCGATGCACACTTGTGCCATACACAAGTAATAAGGAAAGTGAAATAGCAATGATGATGTTGTGACTGGAGAAAGCTGGTTTCTCTCGTATAAAAAATAATGTTATTATTTGTACACACACTTATTTTACATTTCGCTAGTAGCACCCACTCGTAGCACTTCTTGTTGTATAGTACAAGTGCGATGATCTCAATTCTTTTCGTTGACCCAAATAAATTTTACGAAAAAAAGCGTGTCACCAGGAGCATGGCATAATGTTATGCGATATTTACACCTTTTCGTTCACTTTCTTTCCTTCAGTAGTAGTAGTGGTAGTTTCTATAAATACATACTAATGTTCTGATCGTGAGTGTTTATTTTGAGTTTTCGTTCGTCATTCGTTCCTATAACGGTGCGGTGGAAAAAAAGGTGCTGGACAAGACTGGACTCGTGTGCACCCATCATAATGTGTATATGCTATGTAGTACCGCCATCATAATGATGAGTCTATTGTGTTACCCAACAACACAGTGTGTCCCACTGCTGTTGTTTCTTCTCAATCCAACTCATTCAGCTAAATTTTTTATTCATGAGAGGTTTGCAATAATGTAGCCCATGTTTTGCTTGAGTGGAGTTTGAGAAAAAAATGCTAAAGTTTTTTTTATCAGCTTTAAGCTATTATTTTGGCAACGATGTAGGACAGTTGGATACATAATTTACAAGTCCAGGGTTGGAAAACAAGAGAATTTTTGCTTTGATGACAACTGGTCCATTATTCATGTCAAGTGTAATATCGTTTTTGGGAATAATGGAGAAGAATGCCATTATAGATTTTTGAAATCATGACCTTTTTTCCATATAAAGTATTAACAAAGTAGATACCGGGAAAATTAGAAAGTGAAAGCTTTATCGAGCTACACCACCACCTCAAATGTTGGCCACAAACCTGTTTGTATAAAAAAAAAATTCAACACCGCTTTCCTATAGCCTCTGTTTTCCATGAACCCAACTAATGACCGACGCTGAAAAGATTGGGCTACATATTTTTTTTTGCTGACCAGAAGTGTGTCGAGTAGTAGTTGCTGTTGGTTTGCTACTTTTCTGTATTATGTAATGTTTAAGCATTTTGCTCTCGTGGATTGGATAACTTTACGATTTCAATTAACCTCGAAAGGTCTTTGCTCGCAATTTAAAACCTCCTTTTTACTGTTAGATTACATATCCGTATTAGTACACGGCTATAAAAGATTCAACGAATTAAATACCGGTGCCATAAGCAGCTTGTTGGTAGACATTATGTCAGTATATAATACATATATATTATCTCGTATCCGTCCACATACAAATGAATATATGAATGAATGAATGACCATGAATGCAGTCAGCAAAAGAGATAGAGAGAGGCGAGACTTAATTACACTTTCGCATTAATTACTAATATCCAGTTACGAGTTTTAAGTAATAGCTGCCGTCTGCTACAGTAAATTCTTTAACGTTGCTGACTGACACCATTTTACTGGTGTGGTAGGTATACTCAAAAGCAGATTACGTACGTGTGACTCATATACCTATACAATGTAAGTAGCTTTTATGACGACAAAGTGACTTTATGTTTTATTTAACGCGTTATGCCGGTGCCGGTAGTTGTGTGCCATAATATACAGTTGTAGATTTTACCTGTGGTGGTGATATACCTAAGCACAATATGTTCTCACGATGCCCATGTTGCCACTTTCTCGGAACTCTTTAAGTCGAAGTGGAGTCAATACAGTCTCCCGGGCAACATGAGTCCCATTTCGGGAAAACAAAGGGATAGACGACTGCTGGAGAGTGGATTGATAAGAAGGGGAGTCCCATGAAAAGCAATAGGATTACAATGTGGAGCATAACAACAACAACTACTACTACCAACAGTAAGCCATTCTTTCACCATATACAGCTACTTTTGTTTGGACATTTTTGTGTTTTCTGAGAACTGAAAGCTGAATGTTTACAAAAACTGTCAGTTTGCTGTTCAATGTATAAGAAGAAAGTCCACAATATTACACTCACTTGAAGTTATTGTAATGTGAAAAAATCACCATTACACTTCACCATTATAGTCAACCGAACATTAATAAATAGCAGATACACATGCTTTCTTATAGGGGCACATCTACTTGTATAATCTAATAGTCATCATCATTCAGCATATGTATATGCATATATAATGAACATGCCTTGTCTTTTGTTTCTTCCTATCCATGTCACAAATGTCAACTAATATGTCATGTGCTCATGATGTTGAGTCATCCTCCTTTATTGAAAGTGCGATATACTAACTAGAAGGGAAAAAAGGAGGCATTGATAACATTTTCAAAAAAAGCTTCAAAACGTGTGTATTTGTGATGCACACAAAAAAGCATTCATACGTGAAATTGCACTGAACCCGTACAAAAAAATTGTGGCCGTGTTCCATCCAATATTTGTGTACACTTGTTATTATTACATGCATTTTATTAATGACATGCAATGTACATTCTTCTTGTGCCTACCTGTACTACTATTTATTGGTTTGTTGTAAAAAGGGGTAGGAGGTGTCTTTTCCTTTACAATAAAAACTCCCCCTCTTTCTAAAAAACCTACCAACTAATAAGAGTATAAGCATGTTGCGTGAGTGTTTTTAATAAATGTGTAGCACACACATGCACATGTCATACAAGTGCCAAGCGGCTGTTATCTATTTTAAATCTACAATAGTAATGCATAAAATAAAATTAACGAGAAATTGATTTTCATGCGAACCGACATTATTATACATGGAAAAATAGCCAGCATGAATATATATACAATGATGTGTCTTTCTATTGGTCAGCTAAACATTACTTTACTATATATTATGTAGATAGGTAATAGCTGCGAGTTCATTATCCATCATTATGTATCGTGTTAAATATTTATATACAATTTGAAAACTCGCTGGGCTTAGAAGTGTGAATTGGTAGATACAAGATAGGAAACGAGTGCTTGCTCGTTACTTTATATACACACATGCAATAAACACTCACAGAAAAAAATGCATGCATTTACTAATATAATCAATCACCACACAATGCATGGTACAATAACACAGTAGTGCATGCATTCTACAGCCCTACTTCCAGAGTTTTTCTTCTTACATAACAGTCATCGTCATCATCGCCATCACCATCATGAATAATATTATTACGTAGACGAGTTTGTTTTGTGTTTATCTTCCTTTCCCATCCCCTGGTAGTTTGAGAAAGAGAAAGGCGCACATTAAGGAAGAGAGATCCAGCCGATTGTAATGTGCATCTATTATCTCTTTTCTCTGGCGTTAGTCGATAGGATTAGCACCATGGGACTTGCATCTGGTTGAACCTACACGCTTATCTCCTCGCACCTCTTGACGCAACTTCTTTTCCCCCACTCCCCTAATCGATTTCTTGTCTTCACGCGATACGTCTTGTTCAGAGACAGGGAGAGAGTTCATGTCTGCATGTATGTATATAATGTAGTTTTTAGAGCTTCTTTGATATTCTTTTTATTCATCGACTAGCAATCCACAAAAAATATAGGAATTTATATTTTTTTCCCTTTCAATTTTACCTTTTTTCTACCTACGCGTTTTCAAAGCAAATAGTCGGGAATTATTTGTTCATTCAGGTTTTCATTCAAATTATCCTCCGTAAGCTTTAAGAATTTCTTTTCGATTAAACCTGCTTCGAGAACTTTCTATTTTTGGAACCATCTCCTGCGGCGTCTGAACAATGGAGTTGACGAGAGTATATACGCTACTATATAGCTGTATCGACAACAGCATTAAGCGATCAGAAAAAAATGAGGGAGAGACTTTGGAATGCATACGTGAGATTTTTTTATGAAGTCAAATAAGATACTTGTTATAAGAATGTAGGTCAGCTTGAACTAATCAATGATTAGTTTGTTGTAGAAATATAAATTTCCATGTTTCTTTGTATATGTGAGCCACTTTACCAGTATAAAGGCACAAAGAAATAAAGCAACAAAGAAACGTAATAAGCTAATGTAGGAAGAAAGCACGCTTTCTTGTGAAGATGCACTAAAGGCCACACACACACACGAAATTTTACATAAAAATATATCCTACTTCATCATATTACGTATATTAAATATTCAAGACAAGACGAACCTCATCTAAATGGATGATTCTAGGTATAAAGGTAGGATTGAAATTGGCTGTGCCAGGAGTGGCAGTGATGACAGAATGTACTTTGGTATAGTCTCCATCGGTGTCTTTCACCTGAAGCTGAAACTCGTAAGTTCTGCCTTTGTCAAGAGCCTTCTTGAGCACCACGTCTGCTTGACACAAGGACTCGGTTTCTTCACAGCCGAGAAAACGAAGACTTAAAATGGATTTGCCTATGGCTCCTAACACTTCAAAGGATAACGGGAAGTTGTTGTCAGAGTCTGAAGCTCGGAGACGATAAATGATCGTGCCAACCTGCGAACAAAAGAAAGTCATTGTGAGCAGCTTTATGATTATATAAATGAAAAATACAATACTGCACGATGAACATGTAAAGAACAACATTGCTTATTATTAAGTAACGAAGCAATTTCGCTTGGCCAAAAAAATGATACGAATGCTTGTTCCGTTGTCTGCCTATTTTTGGTTGGTTTTGCAAAAAGCTACATCATCATCTTGGGCAAACCTGATAATAAAAAAAACTCTGGTGCTAATCTAAAATCTAAACATTGATACGCAAGCCATGAGTTCAATAGATGATCTGAGATGAACCGCATCAGGCACGAAGTATAATATGCTGTATTTACTAAGTTGTTTACTAAATTCCACTCAAATTTTAACACAGCTACTTTTCTATATTCTCATTCTTTTGTTATTATTTTAGGCTTACAATATTCATAGACATCTTCATTTTTTGAGCAATCAGGAAAATGAGGATGTGCTATTCTTTGCTTATTTCAAGAATACTTTTCAAAAAATACTACAGCTCATATATTCATCGGTAAACTTCAAAGAAAAATGACAATGACGAGGAGGAACAGTAGATTCAAAGTGCGTATAAATCAGTTACTTTTTTAGGTCTTGTAATAGAACTCTTATGTCATATTACATTATAAGAAAATTCAACAATGACCATGAATTCTTCATATATTACAAAAAATAAGTACATACGACTTCCGTTACGATAAAACTATTTTATGATTGTACAAATTGTTGCACAACCTGGTAGCTGTAATAGTAGTAATGATCATATACATTTTGCTAAACTCAGGAAAAAAGCCATCATCATCATGAGTATATACTTTTCTCGTGTAGCTGTCATCGATCTCGATTACAAGCAACAAAGTTTTATCAAGTGCTTTTATACAATATATTATGTATATAGCAATATTTCGAGTTACATTTTATTGCAGTCTCTGCTGACAAGAAATAATTACATAAACTGTGTTCTAGGCATAGGCAAAAGCATGAATCCCTTTTCCTCTCTCTCTCTCTCTACAAACTTACCGGAGTGTCATAAGGAACAAGAACTATTCTCATGTTGGTATCCACATCCAACACCGGAAAGTTGCCACATGAAAGGCCGGCTAGCATAAGCAGAATCCCGAAGCTTACCGCACTGCTACTTCTAACGTAATTTCCCATGCTTATTTATTCGTACGGAAAGTAATTAGGTACACACACCACTACCACGTCAAGGTTGCTTGTAATCAGGTTAAAATTTTGTACGTCAACGAGATAGTGTAGTAGTAGTAGAAAGGCGAGGAAGATGATGAGAAGACTGTGAAAATGATGTCCTTCCTACATGCATTCATCTTCAAAAGAGAAACTTCCATGTATTTTTTATATATATTGCATTATATGATGATGATGATGGTGGTGACGGTGGCGGCGGTGGTGTTGGTAAAGTTGAGTTTGAACACTTTTACTGGGGAAACTAAACAAGGAAAACCTTGAGTAAATCTCTTCGACAGAAAAGCAGCAGCAGAAAAACCTAGCACCACCACACCACCTTTCCATAGTGTCGCTGAGTGAGTTTGGTTGGAAATGTGGGCATGAACAACAGCAACAACATCAACACAACAATAGCACATTGAATTTACTGAATATTTTTTTTCCAAAACCTTCAATTTCAGTAGAAGGTTTTTTTTGCTTTCACATCACGCATACAAAATCCTTCAAGTTCGGGTTGTCATTTTCATGTTATTGTTTATGAAGGCAAAGTTTGTACAAATTTTTGAAATATCAAGCCTTTCTCCACACGCCATATTATTTGGGATTTTATATACAATACACAAGATACGCTGCATTACTCTGTTGTTGTTGTGTACATTTAAACTCTGCATTATTATTAGTCATCTCTGTTCAAAAGAACTTTACATTTTGCCAACTCAACAAAAGTCTGATATAAATCCAATGCAAAAGTATTACACATTATTACTACTACTCTACTTTTTTTAAATCGCTCTTTTCAACAACATTTCATTGACTTATTGACTTTTTATCTATCATGCAATAAACTAGTATGTGGAAAAAAGGATAAGTATATACATTAGAAGGTATGTATGTACACGTAAGGATTACACTCACACACAACTTTTTTCATGCTATATCATACTTTAAACACAGATAAGCACATATATACATATTATTTAGCTTAATAGTTCACCACATATATTTTTATATACTGTTTCTGTACGTACTTACGTACGTACATACGGCTAACAACATACAGAGAGCCTTCATTTTTTTTCCAAAACTCACTGCTACCATATTCGTCAAAACCAGCTTAAATTGTAAAGGCCAAAACATGATGCATTTAATAATTCAATAGATAATACCCTCATCTATTTTTCATAGCAGTTTTATGACCAACTTGTTCAACGGGTAGTTGTAAGACACATGTTCAAAATTGGAAAAAGTCGGGCTCAAAAAGTGTCATTGCACTTGTATATATGTTTCTTCTTCTTTCTCCGGAAATAGATTTCCTTTTGGTTTAGCAGTATTCTTATTTTATATACAGTATTGAACTTTATACTATTATTATTATATTTTAACGGTGCATGGTCAAGTGAGTGGGAAAAGAAGAGATGAAAATGGGCAATGTCTTGAATGGGATGAAGTGAATCCGGGGTTGTAAAACGTGCAAATGATGTGTAAGAGCACGCTTTATTACAAATTGCACTAGCACTTCATACGTGCCAAAACTACTGAAAAGTGTAAATTGATTTTCCTCTGGGCTGCTGCGACTCTCACTCACTCTCTTGCTCGGCTTTTTTTCGTCATATCCCTAGCCAGTAGTAGTAGCTTACTTCATCCTTCCTTTTTTTGAGGTGGATTTTTGAAGAAAGATGACACATTGCCAAGAACAAACGTACGTATATAATAAGCAGCACTGTTATATAGTGGGTGGCTTTAATATAATTCGTGATTTCATTGCAAATCCTTATTGTTTCCCAAAAATGACAGTTGAAACTTTTTTTGGTACTCCAATGAATACAAAAGCCACTTGAGGAACAGCAGGAATACTATGTTGTTCTTCTTTTTTTGACAAAAGAAGCGAAAGCAGGTATACATAAAAAGAAAGAGAACCACACACTATATACTATACTATGTCTCTCTAGCCGGCCATTTTTTTCCCATGCCAGGACTATGAACAGAAGGACTTGTGTATGCAAATGTCCATTGTTATTATTATGAGCGTCTTATAAAAGTCCCCTGTTACAGCAGCTACTTTTGTAGAATGAGTAGTAGGCACACGAGAGGAGTAAAACTTTTTCTGAAAACTTTCCCAGCTTTTTTTCTTAATCCACTTGCATTTATTGGGACTGTATCAGTGTTGTTTTCATGGCGGTAGGAAAAACAAAAGGCATAAATCCAGCGAGAAATATGCGTAATACCTTGAGGTGCTGTGGACCTTCTCACCATAAAATACTTGCCGCTTGACTAAACTGCTTTCCCTCTTGAGACCCATCTAATATGGACAGCTTTTTATTCCTTTTCCAATTGTATTCACCACCGCCACCATCACCAGTCTTTAGTCAGTCGGGCCAGTTGTATATTATTAGTATACATACACTGTCGAATGGGCTGCTACTACAGTTGTATATATTGTATAAATGGCTTGGGTCCGAGAGAAAAGTAGGTAAAGTCATGAATGTATGCATGCAAGAAAGAAAGCATTTATACTGTTTGTATTTGCAGTGGCAACGGTTACAGCTTAAAAAAGCCTTTATCAACACTAACGTGCATGAATACATGTTTAATACCTACAACATGTCAAGTTGACTGAACCAAATAATAGTAGTAATATGTGAGCTTATACTTATGCACACGTATGAAAAACGTACTTTCTCGACCCACGTCAAACTCTAATAATGTGTTTTTCAACTCCTCTCTCTCTTTCTGTAAGCATCTCTCTAAGCAATGTAGTCGAAACCGGTCACACAACATAATATACAAAACTATAATAATATTTTTTTTCGTATTTCTTAATGCTGGAAGCTAACATAAAGGGCTCATTCCCGGAAAAAAATAGGTGAAATGGCAGAGCAAGATATAGGTAAGATGTAGGTAAACTTATTGTGTTGTTCCAAGAGAACTCTTGAAATTTATATTAATACGTAATATTTTTTGTTTTCTCCAGTTGTTGGCCTACATGTCTGCTCATAAATGAAACTCATCGTGTGTAGTAGTGTGGTGGTGAAATAACTTTCACTCACCGAGCACGTACAAGTCCATCACAAATAAAAAATGGACATTGGAACGCGTATACCTTCAGCCAATCGGCACAACAGTGGGTAAAATTTCACAGAGCTATGTATGTATCTGCCTTGCGTTATGAACAATTCGAGCCAAGCGATATACGCGTGTAGTAGCAGTTTACAAAAAGACAAATTTTCATGAAAGGTGTACTGTTTGCCAGAGAATATAAAAGTAACATGAATTCATAGTTTTGTTTGCTCAGCAAACATAAACGGTTTTTATTATGATGTCAACAGCATGAACATCACCTTAACGGTATGTTCTACTGAAATTTCAAAGAGAAATAGGATTGAGTTACCTACTACTAAAGCTCGGTCAAAAAATACTTGGATTTTTCTCATGAGCATGTAATAATGATATGGTGAATCCTTCTAATGGAAGAGACAGACAGTAATTTGAAATGAATATTATGATACAAAATATTTGCAATGCTTGACAATGACAAAGCAATGCGTTATTTTTCTATTGTATTGTAATGTTGAAGTTACCATATACTTTTCAAACTATTGACTGCTCTACTGGTATTCATATATACGTATATACTACTGTTATGCATTGAAGTGAGTACAAAGCAACTTAACCTACAATACAGTAATTTACGCAAAATTTATTATGCATGATGATGACCAACCAACAAGCAGTACGATGACCTTCATTTTTTGTATTTGCGAAATGAAATCGATTCTTTCTGACAGTCATTAATAAATAGTTAGCAAAAAATGGAAGGACATAATGTCAAGTTAGAGAGAGAGGGAGGGAGTCCTTTATTAAATTCACCAGGACTCCAAGACTTAAAATCAAACAGACACGAGTTAAAAGTGCAGACATGTTGTTGTTGATGAGAATTCTTTAGCAGTTTTATTGACGCCATTTCGAAAAGCAATTCAGACAGGAGATTATTTGAAAAAGTTAGTATATTTTGCTCATGGTGCGCTGTTGTAGAACAAAACAAGGTTTTGTGAAATAAACAAGACAGCTATATAGAGAAAAGTATACATACCTGCTTATATACTCTACTGCCATATATATACGAGCAGTTTATTACAAATTTTGAACTTGTCGTTAAGAACTCAGGAAGAACTTGCTGGTGCAATTCGTAAAACGCTGATACTGGAAGCCTAATTTCAAGAAGAATTTATTATTACATAGTGCTATATAACTTCTATGCTTATAGTTTTGTTCCATACTAGTATATCTACAATATTTTGTTTGTCCCTACTCTACTAATATTATAATATGCATTAATATTTTATTTTTTACTCCGGCATATTCAAAATGTGGTATACATTAAATTGCATGAATATTTTTTACATAATCTACTTACATTACGAGTATTATAGTATGCTACATCTTCCATAATAACGGACTATATATTTCAGAAAGATAAATTTGAATTTTTCTAATTAGTTAAAATGCCTCCAACATGTCACATGTGACATGTAAAACCAAGTTGGAAAATAAAAATAATACGAAAATAATAAATATCATTTATAAGATCTATTTGGTTTTAACTGAAACTTTTTAACTAAAGGGAAAATGTAGTACATGAATTATTAAAGCTAACTGACTAATTCCAAGTTGCATTTATTTGTAATCTCGAAAAGTACATCTTAATTATGTTTATGGTCGACACACTTCCTACTGTTTAGAAGTCCTCATCCCACCCCGACAAATCATCAGGAGTATCTTCTATCTCAATCTCAAACTTGTCAAAATTCGATGTGTCAAGTGGACCACGAAGATTGGGCACGATAGGAGGCTTTAATTTTCTCGATCGTAAACCTTCCCAGTCGAATCCTTGAAACCATCTATGAGAAATGATATCTCGGAGATTTCTCGCTCCCAACCGTTCTCCAGGGGCTTGTTTGCAAAGACGTCGAATCAGAGAGACAGCGGCTTTGCTACAAGACTTGGGAAACTTGACAGAGTCAATCCCTTTCAGAATGGCATTATATGTCGCTAATGGATCGGAAGAGCTGTCATTACCCAGCACGTTCTCTGCAGAATGGGGTCCGTACGGTGGGCTGTTCAATCATAAAAGAAATTACTAAAAGGATTCCATATATCAAAATTTATAGATATAAATAATAAATTTAATGTTGGTTGAAAATTAGTGGAATAGTAATAATACAATATGTGTCCAAGTAAACTTTTGGTACTAGGTACGTACACATATACTTCTGTCGAACAAAATTTGACTTACTAGCCCGTTAGCAGTTCAAATAGGAGGATACCAAGACTCCACAAATCAGTTAGCTTGTCATGTCCTCGATTTAATATGATTTCTGGACTACACTGCAATAAATAACAGTGGTTAACGAAAATGTGATAAGGTAAGTGAATAAAAGGTGGGTGTGACCGGTTTTGAACCTCTCATAATAAAAAAAAATCAGTTTATAAAGAGTTGACTCAAAACTGGCTAAACTCATAGACTATCAGGCATTACACTACAACAACTGGGTCACTATTATCAGGACCAATTACAGAATAAAATTGTAATTTACAATCATTATCAAATTTGTATAGAAGCTATTTTATGTTCTTCAAGCGTTATGCATGATAAATGTTAACATTATTCTTTACAAGAAATACGATCAAAATTTATTTCCATTTCGAGTTTGGTGGTATTATTTCAATACGCAACTAAAATGTTTCAAACTCTGTGGATGAAGCTAAGTTTTTAAAAGTAAAGCATTTTTTTAAGCAGGAGGTCCAAAAACGACTTAGTATGTGGTTCAATAAATGGAGTAATAAGTAATTGCTTGCCAAATTGTTGTACACGTTGTTCAAAGTATTACGATTACCTGTCTAAAAATATCCAAATTATATGCTCATGAGCTAAAACTTATGATGTTACAATGTCTACAACGTACCAATTTAATATACCCATCGTTGGCGAAAAGGAGGTTTTCTGGCTTTAGATCCCTGTAAACCACCTAAATAAAGTGTTTGAAAACTAAAGATATTAAATAAAAATAGAAAGTCAATAAGAGGAGGGTACCGGTGAGATACATAACTTGACCCACTTACATAAACAAATTACAAGAATAATGTCTAATTTTGATAAAGAGTCACAATTTTGTGCCCTCGCAAACCCACCACCCCACAATACACGTACAAAAAGTCCATCATTTCTCATCAATTCATCATGCTTGCTGCCACGTTGGATGTCGTGGTGAGTGCATTTGTCAAATGACATGAATATACTTTTAAGCTCGAGCGATATGCTCCTTTCTCTCTTTTCAAAACTACCTACCTATACACAAATTTACTTTTGTTTAGTGCAATTGTAAAAAGCCAGGTAATTTTAAGGAATTCCTTGAAAGTTTCGATTTTTCGTAGCATTCATTTAATCCAGATAAGAGGCGATTAACTATGTAATAAAAAGTAATGATTCATAAGCCAAGCACGCTCGTTATGTATGACGTAATCTTTTGTTTAACCCCTCCCACCATTTATATCAGTTTACAGTCTTTAAAGCAACAGCGAAAAACGGGAAAAATGGTCATGCTTGTATATATTTCGGGTGGTGCCTGTGAGTAGGAAAGTTACGTATTCGATTCGGTAAAAATTTAAAAAATGAAT
>JAHZMT010002326.1:0-11995 GCA_027743785.1 Sinhomidia bicolor
GCCTAGATGTGACAAGTACACTCTGAGTAATTACCAGATCCAATAAAACTCCAGGTTATCCGGAGTCAATGAAATCAAAATAAGCGTACTTTTAACTGTACAGTAAGCAAGCGTTAGAGAAAGCAGCGGAATATGCCACCTCATTTTCTGGAGGGTTCGCCCGCAACGCAACAGTGAAATCAACACAAGTGGATGAAGAAGATGCTTCAAAACTCCAGCCAAGTGGTTCCCTCGGGCTGGTTATATTATTTGAGGTTTTTTTTTCAAAATTCAACTATTCCTGCCATTCCTGGATATATATGAAAAAATAATAAGGCCTGTTTATTAAATTATGAAAAGTTAGAATACACATTAGGAGAATTTCGGTAGGTTTCTGAAACCTGAAAAGAGATTTGAGTTGCTGTATCGTCCAACCCCGTTATACAAACCAAGTTTTGTATGGAGCCCTATAAATTGACATAAAAGTTGCATACAGTTTTTACTCGTTTCATGTAAGGCAATCAACATGCAATATATAAAAAGCAAACAATGTAAATGCGAGAAATTGAAATACAAGCAATAGATAGATAATAGTTGTTTAAGTTTACTAGTTTTTAACGAATACAAGCAGTATTTTTCCATCTTAGAATGCATCAGTCACTAGTACCCATAAATAGAACGTGGAGAGCTCTTTATTTGTCACCATTATATGGTGAGGACTATTGTGCATCAAGATACAATAATGATAGAAAAAATGCCTGCCCTTACTACTTACATAAATATCTGAAAAGCTTATTATCCCATAAAATTTTCCAAATAATACGGCAAAAGCCAAATGCTAACAACCGGACATTTCGACCTTTTTTTTTTTAATCCTTCTTATTTCCTTTCTTGAAAATAGTTCGACTGTCTTTTCACTTTGCTGCTTAAAAATCTTTTACCCTTTACTGTACTTCACTGGTGGTGAAGTGGTGATGTTGACAATAATTACGGATTTTATGCCTGTAAAACTAAGCGCATATATTGCTCGTTGTTTAGAGTGAATGATACACACATTATCAAAAATTACTCAATCCCTGCTTCAAAGGGTAAGCCACCTAGTTGTGTTTATAAAACAGTGAAATAAGCTAAAATAAATATTTTGTACACTTATATGTTCGTTGTACGAACATTCCATACTGAATACATATATTGAAATATTAAAAAGGTCATTTCAAAAAAGGGTTTTACTGAAAATATTTTTTCCGAGAAAATCATTCATGCGTTATTTACAACTTTCATACCAACTATATAGTTCTTTTGTCCAACGAACTATTCTATACAAAATGCAAATGAAGGAATTTTTAATGAAAAATTTTCAGGTGCTTTGTTTCTAAAATATGTGCGTGCATACTTTCGGCAATTTTGCAAGAAGCAATTTGAAGTGATCGTCAAAAGCACGGCGAGACTGTGCATAAACTACTCATTGTGAATACATCTGTATATGATACCCAAAGATATAGGCACATTGCATGTGATCAACTTTATTTAAAGTACATACATTTTGACTGGGTGGCAGAGCTTGTTATCTGCCGAATGTACGATAATAGATACAGATAAAAGATAATCGCTCAGATTTTTCCAGATAAAAGATAAAGATAAAAGATAATCGCTCAGATTTTTCCAGATAAAAGATAAAGATAAAAAATAATTGCTCAGATTTTTCCAGATAAAAGATAAAGATAATCGCTCAGATTTTTTCAGATAAAGATAAAAGATAATCGCTCAGATTGTTCCAGATAAAAGATAATCGAACATATTTTTCAAGATAAAAGATAAAAATAAAAGATAATTGCTAGTTTTTGCCCAGATAAAAGATAAGATAAAAGATAATTCTTAATAGTTTCCCAGATAAAGGATAACAGATAGTTACCATAATTGTTTCAGATAAAAATAAGATAATGATAAAAGTGTTTAACAGATGGCATCCACAGCTGCCTGAAATTTCATTAGCTTTATTTATTCGAGATCAAACAAATTATTTTTCCAGCACCAAAAATTCAATAATGTGTCAACATAAAAAACCATAAACTAAAAAAGACTATTATTTAAAACTAGAACATGTCATCTGCTATTTCATAGTAACATTTCGACATTTTAATAGTAACAATTTCTCAAATTTTTCATCAGACAAGCTGCTTCTTCGAGATGACAGGATTAAGCCTCCATAACTAAATAGTCGTTCAACTGGGGCCGAGGAAGGAAGCGATGTATTGTACCTGGTAAAGAGTTTCTTGATGGTTTTATAATTAGCATCGTTCAACATTTCCACGCTTGTTTGATAGTCATTAAAATATCGATAACATTCCAATTCAACGATATTCGAGGTTGATTGTATGGGAGTAACAGTTTCAAAATCAAATCGTTTTGTCAGCTGCTCCTTCATCGTCTCGTTTTGAGTCTCATCATAATATTTTATTGCCTCACGTACAAATGATTTTTTCAGCTGGTCCAATTGTTCTGGAGAAAGATCGCATTCAATCCACCGAAGCTTAAAAAAGGGATGGGAGATTGTAGCAAGCACCAAATCGCTTGGTTGCGTAGTATTGATAACAAACAGACTTCCGAATCTGCTCCTAAGTCCTTCCAAATACGCATTTAAAATACTTCCACAGTATGTACTTTTGTCTTTTAACTTGTCTAAATCTAAACACTTTTGCCTCAATATTGGTAACACATCGCCCATATACAAATTTTTTTCCGCCTGTAGCTCATCCAGACATGTTGAAATCGGCCTAGAAACTTGGCAAAACTCTTCAAGAAATTGCATTTCTTTGCCGGAAAATCTAGCCAGACCTAGATTGTCACATGTTTCATCCAATCCGCTTTTCATTTCTAAAAGACGATTAAGTGCATCAAATAGCGAATTCCAACGAGTCTCCACTGGTCGTTTAAAGTTTTTTCCGCATGCTTCAATGATTTTTTCGGCACTCTTTGAAGACGTAGATAAACTCCACAGTTTTGAGCACTTTCCGATCGCTTTGTGATATATTCCCTTATCCTTTACCTATATTACATGTAATAATTACTATTAAAGTAATGATGTATAAGGTCACTATAGTTACTCAAACATTCTTAGCAATTACTCAAGTTACTTACTTTGGTTATATCCTTAGAAGCAATTAGTGATAACGTATGAGATACGCACCGGTTATGCGGAGGTAGTTTAATACGTTTTTCCGTATCACGCGACGTGGACAATATGGAATCTATCCATTCATTATGTAGAACTGCTGTCTCTTCTTTATCATCAGAAAGATAATCCTGCGTATCAGGCTCAAGTGAATCAGACATTTTGTCCTCTGGTGGGTAAATAGTTAATTGGTTTCTGTTTTTCTCAACTGACAACTCGTCAAAACTCACTCCAAATTCCCGAAATGCCTTGCAAAAATTACTACCGTTGTCAGTAGTAATACTAACAACTTGCCCGAGCGATATGTTGTACTTCATCATAGTACTGTCAAGAAGATTAGCAATACGGTCATAAGTGTGGGATCCTTTGAAACGAGTACAAGACAACACACATGACTGGCGCACCAAAGAATTATTCAACCAATGACATGTAACACCAAGAAAAGATTTAGCTCTGGATGTCCATGCGTCGGCAGTAAGGCACACATAACGCACATTAGAAAGCATCAATCGGGTCGTTTCAATTAGCTCGTCGTATTGCTGATTAATTGTTGATTCTAACTTGTATCTTGTCACCACATTTAAATTGGGGTCCTTTGTAAGTCCTGAGAATATATACAATGATAATAATTTTTACAGCTGTATAAAAGTATGTTTGTGATTTGAATTTACACATTATGGTAGTACCTTTAATCATATTTCGAAAGTATACATTATCGACTGTGGACAATGGGACCATCGCATTGACTACATAGTCCGCTACCAGACGCTCAGCCCATTTCTCAGATCCTTGGGTTACACCGGTTACAAAGTGTTTTAAATTTTTTCCCTGACTTGGAAGCAGTTTACGCTTCTTATAAGCTTGAAATTCAGTGGAATGGTGCCGCTGTTCAAAAGGTTCAAAATTAGCTTCGACCGAATTTTTAATTTATTTAAAGAATGAATTCATTTCATTTACTTTAAGGCATAAATTGTACAAACATACCTCAAGATGGGACAGAAAATTTCCCGTACTGTCAAAACTTCCACTAATTAATTTTTCATTTTTGCACAAAAGGCACTTCGCAATTAATTTTTTGCTACCTTGTGGTTGGATTTCTGTTTTTATATATGAAAACAACTTGTCGTCAATTATACCTGGACACTTCGGTCTCACTTCAAAATTCATTGTGCTCATATTCAAAACCGAATTCACTGTTAAATATTTAGTTGTTATCCAATATATAAAAATATCACAATATCGAATTGCGAACTAATGCCAATGCGTACGTACTGCAACGTTGTTTTTGTCTTGTCAACACAAAAGTCAGCTTGAGTTACTACTACTTGCGTGACAGCAGAAAGATTTGAGGAAAGCCGAGCTTGAGATTGTTAAAGAGGCAAGAAAGTACAGCGAATTTTTCCTTTCATCAGTTCGAAGGGAAAAAAGAAGAGGACAGAAAAATGAGTACACGCATTATTCAGTAAACAATGTGGGGTAGTAGTAAATACGTTCTTGTTTAGAAAAAAGATAAAGATAAAAGATAATTTGGTTCTGTGGAGCAGATAAAAGATAAAGATAAAAGATAATTTGGTTCTGTGGAGCAGATAAAAGATAAAGATAAAAGATAATTTGGTTTTTTGGAGCAGATAAAAGATAAAGATAATAGATAATTAGGTACTTTGGAGCAGATAAAAGATAAGATAACAGATGATTATCTTATCTGTATCTTTTATCTTATCTTTATCTTTTTCGAAAAAAGATAACAAGCTCTGCTGGGTGGACACAAACACGAAAGTTAATTAACAATTGTGATGAAGCAAGGTGAACCAATAGCGACAGTGACAATATTTTAGTTTCTTCCTAAAATCTGCTGCGTGAACATAACTCCGGCTTCATTATTTTAGAGTTTTTAAATCAGTCCAGTCTGCCATAAATTATCGCTAAAAGGTAGCTCATCAAGGGTACCCACTATGCAACGTTTATGCATCAAAAAATGAAATATCTATTAGTAAAGTCAGTCGTTTTCAAACCAAAATCATGTTGTGAATTCTGAATCTCTAAACCGGGGTTATAGAATCCTTTCAAAGCAAAATCAAGATATGTATACTGCAATATTATGTAATTATACAAACAGATAAGACATTGATAGGCACAGTAGGCGTAGAAAATATACCACAGAACAGAGCTGGGTCAAAACCACTTCCACGATTAGCATTTCAAATGCTGTATGCCGACTTGCTACCCAAAAGCAGAGCAAAAAACGACCTTGAAAATTGTAATGAATGGGCATAGTTGGTTTAATAGCTAAATGTTATGTACATTTTCGAGTAAATGTATGTGTGTGTATTATTTATTGTGTATGCCACAATTGCCACATATCGTGTTAGTATGTACTTTTCTATGATGGCAAATTAGCAAGCTAAAAGTTAGAAGCAGACAACATGAACATCGGCACGATCATTTTGATACCTATCATGACGATTCTTCGTTTTTCAGCTGATAAAATGTCAGTATGACAGAGATACCATTGTAATGTATGATTTGTACGGTTTGATCAGAATGCAAGAATGAGTGAAATTTTCATGTTATATAACTTATATGTTAAGTTTTTGCTAGAGAAATTAATACAGAAAAAGTTCTTTCTTAATTGATCGTTGAGAGTAAAGATATCACTTATTTATAACAGAAATGGAGGGTACATCTTCAGAAACAAAATCTTTAAAAATTGGAGACATTGTTACTGCACATGTCCTCCAGAAAATTGTAGATGGGTACAATCCCAATTTAAATTTGACTTCTTGGAAAGTTGCATCTGGAAGTGATCTTGGCGACAACAATACCACCGTAATGTACGCTGTAGAGTTGAATTTGAAAGTGAAACAGTTAGAAGAAACGGAAACAGAAAATGTAGAAAAGTTGCAAGTGATGCTGAAAACCATGCCAACAAATGCTGTGCTAATTGAATTGTTGAATGAAGCCGAATTTTTTAAAAAAGAAGCAACAATTTACAAGGATGTTCTTCCAATGTTGGAACAAGTGCAGATTGAGGCAGGTATTCATGAGAAAGATCGAATTCAAGCCTGGCCAAAATTGTATGCTGCACATGTAGATGGACAACAAGGAGATTTTTTAGCCATGGAAAATTTGAAAACGCAAGGGTCAGTTAATAGAAAAACCTTGTTGACATGTATAAATTGTTAACCATTTAGTTTAATATGTAGGTGCAGAAAACCACTCCAAAAATGTCCTCGAGCATTGTTAAAGCTCATTTTATTTAAACGAAACCATTTTTTTACTTCACAGTTATAAAATGGGTAATCGTACAGCTCTTCAAGATTTCAATCACTGCTCCATGGTCCTTCAAAATCTGGCCAAGTATCATGCCATTTCCTTTGCAAAGTTTGGTGGAAACTATGATAAAATTGTGGAAGCATTCCCAATTCTTGCTGCAGACAAACTTTATGGCAAGACCCCAAAGTCAGATGCAGCACGGAAGCAGTTTTTCACTCAAAGCTACAAATGTCAGGCTCAAACTTTCCGAGAAATTGGTGAGGAGTTGGTAGCATCACGATTGGATAAACTTGCAGAAGTGGACATTATCACTATGTTGGGAGATCTAGTAGCGAAACGCACTGACTGTGCTATTATTAATCATGGAGACTGTTGGAACAACAACATGCTGTACAAATATCAAAATGGTGGAACCAAACAAACTTATCCGGTTGACCACAAGTTTGTTGACTTTCAAATTTGCATAGCAACGAGTCGCTTAATAGATGTCTTTCATTTTATCATGACCAGCAGCAATCTTCAGGTGTTAAACGAAAGGGAGCAAGATCTCCTAATGATTTATTATGCAGAATTTACCGGTTTTTCGGAGAAATTGGGAGTGAATACGAAAGCGAAGGGACTGACATTGCAAAAATTTCTTGAGGAAGCGGAAGAACGAAGACTATACGGAGTCATGTTTGCTATTATAGTGGCCCCCTTTACAACTGCAGACAAAACAACTAGTTCTGACTTAAAAGAGTGGTCTGAAGAGGAATTCATGAAAGGTGATGAAAAAATCAAAAATATGTTTAAAAGTATTACAAAAGCACAAACGATACAGAGAACCAGGGATCTTGTTACTAAACATTTGCCAAAGTGTAAACACGCTGAACAGTTTTTGTAATCTGGTACAGTACCTGTATAATTATAAATTGGTTTTATAGATCTAGAGGTACCTATATATTTTGATAAAGTGTAAAGGTAATCATAATGAAAAGATTACGTAAGATATACTTACTTTACTTACCTCTTGTTATTACCTATACATACTTAGAATAATTTTTAAATGTCAACTTTTTGCAATTGATCATCAATACATTCAATTTAAAATATTTATAAACCTGAAAATGTTTAAATAAATACATTAAAACTTTGCACTTTCATTGAAACAATTATATGAGATAAAAGTTTATGAGACTAAATTTATTGGGGTAGATTGATTATTTATTACAATAAAGTTCTAGTTAAGCGTTCATGAGCAGCCATTGTAAATGAGAATCTTTCAACAGTACACTACTATGCCAAAAAGGGATGCACTTTGCAGGTTGTTGGAAGAAGTTAAACGAAAAACTATGCAGGTAAATAAAAAAATTAGTATGAGCTTATTTAGAAATATAAAAGTTTGTCAAATACACAAAGAGAAAATTTAGAGTTGCAATAAGCCATACTTTTTTGTGGTGCGGTACAAAAATATCGAAAAGTGTGGACTTTATCAAGACATATAATACATTTAGGTTTATAACAATACATTCTACAGCAGTACAACTAGATATTACACTACAATAAGTATTAATACATCCTATCATAATTGGTATCTATATTTAACTATTTTTTTACTATTTACAAAAATGGTTGAAATAAAATGTACATAGAAATTACATAAGATTACTAATCCAAATCCAATTATATGTACACACACGCGCTACTACAAATAATCCTCCTTTACGTAACGAGCGTTAATCTAAGTGTATTATTCTCAATGAAAATATCATTAAATTATTAATACTACCGTTCAAATTTCAACTGCATTCCATTCCACTTACTGCATTCATATACCACCTATTTACGATTAATTCCTCTGCATAAATCCTGGACAGGTTTATTGGCCACTTGATCTTCTTGTGAAGCAGCATTGTCCGCATCATCGCCATTGGAATCTTCAATAGGATCATTTGATAGTTCTGGAGTTGTGCTTGGGGTGGATGGAATAGTAGTTGTAGAAGTTGTTCCTCCATTCCCTCCCTCAAACATTAATGTATCCAACCAGCTTCTGTACTTTGCAATTTCCATGTATACACCAGGTTGTTCTTCGGATCCACACATGTGACCGTATGAAGATATTCCAGCCAGATAAGGACTTCCATCCTCATTGGAACAAATGAGAGGTCCTCCAAGATCTCCCGAACATGCATCTATGAAATCCCCATTATCGTTTTTTCCATTTGCACAGATTTGAAAATTTTCATCATATTCATTATAAACGGCACAGACGCTTCTTTCGCGAATTGTTACACGTCCTTTCATTAGCTTTTCTGAGTAATTGCTGTCGTTGAAATCGTTGGTTCCCCACCCAGCTATAACACAAGTTCCAGAGTATTGTTGATTTCGTCTCGCCAGTGGTATTGATGTTACTGTTGCAGTGTCATCAAATGGTTCGACTAGATCCACCACTGCAATATCGTCACGAAGAAAGTCTCCAACGGGATCAAAGTTTGGATGAAGTGTGATTTGTCGAATATTTCTTGTTTGTTGATGACCCAAAATTGCTTCGTTCATTGTATGTGCTCCTGCTACAATGACAAAGTTGGAAGTGACACGCGATCTAACGCAGGCCGCTGCAGTGATTACACGTGACATGTTATAAAGCGTTGCGCCACAGGTGTGCACGTTGGGTTGGTCGTCGGCTTTGCTTTTTAGCTGGAGGGATACAATAAAGGGAAACTCGCCTGGGTTAGCTGGTTCTCCGCCAATTATGTTCACAGATTCACCATCGTTGTCATTTATTGATGTTGGGGCTCCATGAACAAACACAAGTGTTGAAAAAACTGCTGTCCAAATTATTGGACAAAATGTGAAAATTTGTAACATTTTGATTTCTGATTTATATTTCAAATTAATTCTACGTGTAAAATGGTAAACCTGCAAAGATTTTATTTAATATTCTCTGAGAAGAGGTTACCACTAACCGTCACCTTCACAGGTCGACAAACAACTGAAGAATGACAAGTGACTGGATTTTCTGTGAAGTCATCGTCGTCGTCGTTCACATTTTAATAGATGGTGGTGTAAGCTCATCTCGTCACCTCGTGATGGTTCATGAGAGTTACTTAAACGTTATTTGGCTTTTTGGACAACACGAGTGACAGGTCGAAAAGTTACACAATCGAAAAATGCACTAGGTAAAAGGGATATTGTCATCAGCTACCATTTGTAGTACTAGTTATTACGTTCATTTAAAGCAAATTTACTGCTTTATGTTTAATATTTTCTTGCCTGTCTGTCTGAGGAAAATATCGGAGCCCAACGCTTATTACGAATAGGTAATTAACCTTGTTGTGTTTTTTCAAATCGTAGCCGCCGGAAGTTTTTAGTTTTTTAAAAGCACCTTTCGGGACGGTTATCAACTATTGGTTGGGAGTTGAAGACGAACGCGCGATTAGTTTTAGTTGTCATCTAATAGTCAGCAACTTATTACATCGTATTTATAAATTATTTAATAATGAGACAAGCTTTTTGACATGCACAAGATATTCAGTTTGTTTGTGATATTTTATGAAGTATGCCAAGTTTAAGTGAACGCAAACAGGATTAAGAGTAAAATCGGGAGAGATAAGATAGGTTCAAAAACGGCATAATAATGAATGATGATGGGATAAATGATGCATCAAAAAAGTGTTCTGCGAATTAATTTGTCTTGCCATTAAAATAATATTGTTTTAGTACTTTGACCTTGCATGAATTCGGGATTTTTTTGGAATACATGATCATGTCATCAATGCTGTAAAGCAATCTTATAAATCCCTATCCATACAAAGGTAGTACACACTTATATGTAATCATGTATTGTAGTCGTGTTAACTTGTAACAAAGAAGAAACAAAGTGTAAAAATAACAATAATTTGCTTAATATCCAAAATACAGAAAAGCGAAAGTAGCAACACGTTTGATTCTTTTATTTTTCCATCACATGATTGTATAGAGTATCTTTTGAGCTACTCTACTGTTCTGTTGTGCTTTTGACTCATCAACTTGATATGAAGGACTAGTGAAAAGTCCTAAACAAGTAGGTTTAATTTCTTGTCAATTTTTTTTTACGAAATTGACAGCAAGTAACAAGGTTGTATATTATGCAAGGATGCAGTTTTCATTTTAAATGTAATCATCAATCAAGTTCAAAGTAAAAAATCGAGTATGAGGATTAGAATGACGAGATAATTGACATGTTTGGGGAAAAAATATACTGAATTAATGATGATAAGAGCAAACAAAATATAATACTTTTCACATGGACTTGTGGTCAACAATGTTTTTTGTACCGCACCATACCCTTTGAATTTGACAAAGATAAAGAACGTCACACTTACATACTAGCAGCTATTATACTGTGCCACGTCGAGTGTATTCTAAATTTAGTAAAAACTTTGTCCACAAATAATTCATTGCAAACGTGACTAATAGTGCAGTCATATACGTGTGTAGCATAGTCATTTTTAAATTTAGAAATGAGATTGCTAAAAATAAATATTACACTGCATATCTGGTGTCCTGGATAAAGTTCAAAAACTTCCAGATTATACCGGTAGTATGCAAAATACGATGATATAACCATTATTGCTATTATTACTCTTTATCATAAATGTAAGGAAAATCATTTTAAATATCAATTATAATTGCCAATTGCTGTTATAATCAATTACCTAATAGATATAAGTGTTTGTTTGCTTAAACAATGTTGCTGTGCACAGTTTACGAACCACCATATAATACTTTTGAAAATAAATTAACGTAAATGAATGGATTATTATAGTTTATAGTATTGCCAAGAATGTTTTTGCGTCACCGGAAAGAGTTTAAATTGTATTTCATATGCCGCATCCCAAACTAAGTTAGAATAACATGCAATGCAATCAATTATTTTAATGGCCAATGTACCAGGTACAAATAAATCATCCTCAAACAAACATGCATTAGCAAATTGCTCTAAAAAATATTACACCTCAATTATTTGCGTAACTTTTCGAATGGAGCATCCTACATACAGTTGTTGCTCAAATGTCATTCGTTTATCTATGTATGGACATTTATAAAATAATTTGGTTTTTTAAAAAATTTACGATACAAATCCATTTTTAGCTTCATATCACAACACAATTCATTTTTACTGCAAGTATACACTGGATAAGATTTAAATAATGAATGATGATGAGCATCAATTGGCTTCATTGTCACTACTTGCATTTCCCTGTAACTGCGGATTTTTCATTTTTGTTGTTCCATTTCGTGTTCAATGGAATGACAAGGATCAGTCCTATCAACTAAAGTCCTACATGCTTCACAAAGTAAGAAAATTAGACTGAAAATTATATGCACTGACTTGAAACAAAAAAACGTGACGTGAAAAAAAACACAATATAATGGTGAGTCATGCATTATTGTCTCTTCTTTTTTCTTACTTTTTAAGATTATTTGTGGTCTGCTACACTTGATTGTTGTCATAGCACTTGTCGGTTATCAAATAGGAATGAACGCGGAAGTTTACAAAGAGAAATCCAGTTTGCTAAGTTCGTTGTTTGCAATGGCCAGCAACTTAGG
>JAHZMT010002327.1:0-15811 GCA_027743785.1 Sinhomidia bicolor
AAATAAAAATGTGGTTGTGTCAGTTGTGTGTGTGTGGCATACATTTTTTGTGATAGCGTGAAAAAAATTATTAACTTTTTTTGTTACTTGTGTGTTGAAAATTAGGTTAATTTTAATCATCAGACAAGATGTCAGCTGAAGTGGAGAACAAAGCTGCAGAGCAGGAGACGATCAAGACGGAAGACGCTCCTGCAAAAAAGATTGATGACAGTCCAGTCAAGGAACCTTTAGTAGAGAAGGCGGAAGCTGAGACAAAGTCCGGTGACGAAAAGAAGGGGGATGATGGAGAAAAGCAGGACAAGAAGGAGCAAGCTCCTCCTCCACCCCGGGTGCACAAACAGGATTTCCAAAAGGATACCGTCTATTTGTATCAGTTCTGCAGGACCCCGGTACTCCCATCATTGAGCCCATACTGTTTGAAGGTGGAAACTTGGCTGCGACTTACTGGAGTTCAGTATGAGGTAAGTAATAGCTAATATTTTTTCAGTACAAAACCTACTTCCAACCCGTATTTTGTCACAATTTTTTACTGGAAAATCATCAGGTGGTAGGTAGTATATAGCTCGGCAAGAGGCTAATAAGTTTCATTATTTACGCACGTTCAAATTTTTAATCCAATTACCGTGTTTGTATACATCTATCATTTCTGTCGTAAAATTTAATATTCCGTTTTATATCCACCGGCGTACATAATGCTTTGTCAAATTAGTACAACTTTTACTGGACTAATGACAGTGTCTGTTGCCTGCCGCTGTTGATGATGACAATGACATTATGATGCATAATAGCTAGGTACATTAACCGTAACCGTCGGTTTGTCTGCTCGTTCCCTCATAAAAAAATCCATTGGACACATGAATGAACATGCTCGCTCATGTCATGTTTTCCTAATGTTCTCACTTCCCACACCACACAAGTCAGAACAGATTATTTTAGACAAGAAAATTTGGTGGAACTCTCGACTACACACGGACAGAAAGAGCAGCAGCGGAAAGGGAAATTTATTTAACGCTGTCACTTTTTACAACAGACAAAAAAAGACAACCATTATTCCTATTACTTCACTCTGTTGACCATTGACCAAACCCATTCTATTTTTATTGTTATGGCTAGTTTTACTCTTTTCTTGCTTTTGTCCCATCATCAAATACCTATGTACTTGCTACATACAATAATGTCCAACCAGGCCAGGTAACAAATAAATGTCGACTCATTGCCATTTTGTGCTGTTGACTACTTCATGATGACGACATCGGCAATCGGCATGGACATTGCCTGCAGTGATTTTTATTTCGTAAAGAGAGAGAAGAGAGATGGAAAATAAGGTACCTACGACGTTCGTAGAAAGGTCCTGCGTCTCTGTCACATTATCACATTATATCCATAAATAAATGGACACATCGTAAAATTGACCAGACTTTTGATGTGGTTTGGTTAGGTTTAGCTTATTGAATGAATTTCTTTCTTTTGCTGCACTGCTGGAGTGTGTGGTTTGGTTGGTGTGGTGGTGTGGTTTGACTTGTGCTTTATTGGCATCATCTTCATCACCATCGAGGCATCTCTCTAGTAAAAGAGTCAAATGATATGATTATGGGCACTTGATGTAATTACCCTTCTTCTCTTTTCATCCACCACCACCACCATCAAGCTTTTTAAAAGCTCTGCACACAAAACACTCCATGTATCTTTTGTGCACTTCATCTATCCATGTTATCTCGTTCATGTCGCGCTCCTTCTTTTTTCTCACTCATTCACTCTCTCTCTGTCTTTTTCGAGCAGACTTGGGCTTTGGGTTTAACTGTCCAACCAAGTTAAACGAGAGAATCAGATAGAGTGGATTTTAGATTCATTTCATGACGACCACGACGACGACGATGATGATGAGAAAAAGTACATCCGTAAATTTTTGCTGCTACTGATACAACTACTTACTGACTTTCCGTCTGTCTCTTCTTATTTTTGTCGTTTACTTTACCTTTACAACTTGCATTGCATCGTGTGGTGTATGTGTGTGTGTGTGTGTGAAAAGGCGAAAGACACACAGACAAACATTGAGAAAAAGAGACCAAGACCACACCCCAACCATGAACTATCATCATCATCATCACCAGTACAATTTTTGGTTGTTGTCGTAGTCGTCCTCGTACTTGTAGTCATAGTTATGATCCAGCCATCCAAGAAATGCATTGCATGTCGTTCATTTCATATGTGTGATATGTGTTTTATTTTACAATGAAAATTACAGTAAGTATGTTGTGCTGCTTTTGCTACTGCCGTTGCCTTGATACATGCAATGCCAGTCTAGTAGTTAAAAAGTTAAAGCTGGAAATGAAATGTATAATAAAGTCGTCCTTTCTTCCTTCTTCTCTAAAAAAGGATAAAGCTTGTTTTGCTTTGCAGCAGCGGCGGCGGTTCAGTAGCGCAGCAATATGCCGGTCTCCTCCATCCATGGTCTCTCGTCGTAGTGACAGAAGGAGGAAAAAGTAAAGTGCACAAAAAGAGACAAACAACAGAAAAGTCAGTGTAGTCTACTAGCTAGTTCTAGTGGAAACAAGAGCTTAAAAAATGCTATTAATATAAGATACCATTGAATGCTAATGTAATAATATTATTTGTTGGTTTTTTTGGAGAGTCATAAGATGTGCATTATGGTTTTTATTTTTATACGCTTTTTATCTTTTGTTATCTTTTGCTAAATGACTCTGTACAATGCCATAAAAAGTACATACATATCTGTTCAGCAGCAATTCTCTCAAGTTGAAATTGATAAGGTTGTGAAGTTTGTTTAGTAAAGTGGGTAGCAGCACCAGCACAGTATTAGGAACTAAAAGGTACTTACTTGTTATATTTTTTTGTATATTTTTGCCGTTTGGTTTTCATGTTGGTTTGTTAGGCAAATATTGAGGACAACTTCATGGCCAAATGTTCACACATTATATACGTACAATCGTGAGAGAATTAGAAGCTTGCATTGGATTTGGAATTGCATGTATGCATGGCATGAATGCATTAAAAATGTTTGGTGTTTTTCAGTGGAAAAGTGTTTTTAGGCAGGTTACTGGGAATAAAAGATCTCTCTCTCGCTCTTTTGAAAATGAAAAGGCACACAATGCAACTTGTGTGTTGTGTGATGGTAGAAAAAGGGAAGCATTTTTTGTTACATAATATGCATTTGGTTTGTTTCTCTCTCTCTCTTTTATGCCAGCCAGCCAAAAAGCCAAAGCCACCTCCACCACCACTACTACTGTTGCTGGGCAGTGCATGAAAATAGACAAGGCTGTTTTTGTAGTAGAAAGAAGTAGGATGAATATCTGCTGTTGTGTTGTAATTACATTTATGGTTGTGTATATTGACCCCAAGCATATTATATTCACCATGTAGGAGTAGGTACGTTATGTATGTATATGTCAGTAGTCGGCGGTATCCCGAATCCAAGTCGGGGTTTCTCCAGTGGAGCAAGTAGCAGCAGCGGGTAAAAAAAGACAAGAGCCAGAGAGAGAGAGAGAGAGCAATGGAACAGAGGTATTGATTTTTTTCACACTGGAGTACTGGAGAGAGCAAAAACAGGAAAACCAACAAGCGTCTTTGTATGTCTGTTGGTTTGGTTTGCTAAAGTACAACCAATTGCATTGCATTGTTTGTTGTATTAAAGGTTCATTCTGTGTCATTTTATGCTGCTGACGACTCGACTGACTGGCTGGCTGGCTGGCTGGAAAAGCTAGAGCTTGCTGCATGAACTTGTAACTGTATATATGTATGCTTGTTGGACATTTTTTAATAGTTTTGGGAATTCCAGGAGGACGTTGCCTCTCGGTGTGTTTTTTATTAGTCATGGAATAGAAATAGAAAAGAAAGTAGTGGACAGTATGGATTAACTGGGCTTTTGTCAAGTTTGTCTGCTGCTGACGACATGAAAATGTATAGGTATGTTTGTGTGTCATCCATCAAGATGGAAAAAAGTCTTGTAGACGATGCTCAAAGAAAAAGCTGGCGAAGCTTCAACAATTAAATGCTACATGACTAATAATGTTTGTTAAGACAGATTTCATCTGATTTGACTGGTGACGGTATTAAAATGTTTGAGGAAACTAGATTGTGTACATGGCTGGGGGAGACACCCTGTAAATGACATTAAAAAGGCATAAAACATGTCATGGCCAAAAAAAACTGAAAATCCAGTTTCCTCCTTCCATAGTTCCATATGCATTTCTTGAAATTAGATTTTTCAAAATTATTAGTTATTAAATGAGGCGGTAGTCTCACAGCAGTGTGGAAACTGGAACAAATATACATTCGTACTTACACATGGCCTGGCGAACGAACGCGGACGAAAACCAACACAAGTTATAATTTTCTTTCCTCTTGACGTTCGTGAGACATGCACATGGCAAGGGCATGCTTGGTGGCAGTGGCACGGTACAGAGGAAAATACCGACCGGCACGTAAACTATTTATTCAGCTGACGAATTTAAGCTGAGAAAATTGATTTTGATTTCCAAGAAAGAATATCAGGAACATGAAGTTGATGATGACTAATCCACCAATGCCTATTGTATGTGTGTGTGTGTGTGTTTTGAAAAATAGGAGACGAAGTAAATAGTTGGCTTTGCTACTTTGCTACCATTATTATTTATTTACGTGATTGTCCTCAAATTCTCGTTGAAATTTAGGTTATTGGGTGGGGTGACCTGAGACGACTTTAATCGGTCTTGTGAGCGAGACGGAAAATTACTCTATTTATTTGAATACATAATTTGACAAATGTAATTAGCTAATGAGCAGCATGATTTCCAAACGTTTCGAGTGAAATGAGCCAGTAACGGGAACAACGAGAGGAAAAAATGTGAGGAAAAAAGGGGATGGAATGCGGCGGAGGTGTAAGTATATCGCGCACTGTATCACAATCGCATCAACCATATCATACAACTGCAGTGTGCATACGCATGTTTCTGATAAGCTGTTTATGAGGATGACGCTTGTTTAATGTTTGGATTTTGGCTTAAATGTGGCTTTCTCACTGGAGACGACTTGCTGCTTCAATTGCCTCTCCGACTGACTGTTGCTGGAGAAGAAAAAGAGACGACGACGACGATGAGTTGCTTGATGTTTATTTTAAGAACGCACAAACAATGTGAATGTATGCGTATATATTTGACTAATGTATGGCGTCATCATCGTTTAAACTTGGCGATTGCATTTAAGAAATAGAAAATGGCTTGGCAGTGAGTAATGATGAATAAGTGGATGGATGGAAGCATACAAGTAGAGAAGAAGAGGAGATAAGAATAAATAAATTGAGAAAGAAAAGAGCATAAAAGTCAACACGAGCATCTATCATCTGTGGTGATGTGAAAATGTGAAAAGAGACAGGCTGCTTGCGAGAGAGTCTGTGATATATCCGAGAGTTAAAAATAATCCTGTAGAAAAAAAATGTAAATAATAATGAGGCAATGGAATGTTATGTAATGCTTTTTTTAATGCGGGTTGGTTGAGGGGTTTCGAAGAAGATGATTGATAAAAAATTATGCTCTGTGTGAATATGACTTGATAGTATTTGTAATATTACTAAATGTTTACAGAACGTGGATCACAAGCTGAAGTTCAGGTCGTCCAAAGGTCAACTTCCATTTGTGGAATTGAACGGCGAAGAAATTGGGGACTCTGCCGTGATCATGAACAAGCTAAGTAGCTACTTTGGCAATGATCCTGACGCACAGTTGACAAAGGAGGAAAGGAACGTATCACATGCACTGATATCTATGATTGAAAATCATTTATGTTGGGTGTATGTCTATTGGCGATCAAAGTTTCCTGACGTCATGATTAAGGTAAATGAAGAAAACGGGCAAATTATGTTGATTTTGTTGATTAATGTTGTTGCTAATTTTTAAAAAACTTACTTTTATTGCACAGGGATGCAAATTGAGCCTTCAACACGCTCTTGGATCACGAATCCCAAACCCGATTCTCAACGTAGTCTTTAAACTGACCTACTCTAGGAAAGGCGCAAAGAAGGTAAAGGCTCATGGACTGGGCGTTCACTCTGCTGAGGAGATTTTGGAGTTTGGCAAACAGGATCTGAGAGTTTTGGAGGATACATTGAGCGACAAACAGTTCTTCTTTGGGGATAAGCCAAGCAACGTAAGTGGTTCAAAATCTATATTCCATCGTCTTTTTTCGTGCAGTTTTTGTTGTCTTGGTGTATTAAGTTGCTTGGTTACCCTGCTAACGTTGTAATTTGTTTATATATCTTGTAGCTGGATATTGTTGCATTCGCCCATCTCAGTCAAATCGCCAACGTTGACAAATGCGTCGAGTACGATCTTCGCGACTGGATGGCCGAAAACTGTCCCAATCTCATGGGTCTCTTGGAAAGGATTCAAATCAAAGCAGAAGAGAAAAAGGAGGAGACAAAAGAGACGGCAGAAGAAAATAAGTAAACAAAAGAAAATAAAATCATCTTTAAAGAATAAAAACCAATTGTCCCATCCAACTTTCTCTTTTGTCATAAGTGCAAAACAGATTTTTGCAAAAAATACAATTTATATAAATATGCCAATTTTAATCTCCTTTCTTGATTCATTGTTATTATATTATTATTAATTAGTTAGTAAGAGTATTTGATGATCACTTCATATTTATCTGTGTTGTTGTCAACTAAAGAGTGTGAATAGCATTATGCCGCTGTGCGATTTTTATTTCTTTTTGACTAATCTATCCATCTGCTCTTCTCCTTTTAGAATAAAAAAAATTTTGTTGCGTTGCTGCGAGACTGTGTAAAAAAATTAAAATAAGTAACCTATGTATTTGTATAGAGCATCACATAATAATGGTTGGTTGATATGATTGTTTGAGAAAATGAGAATGATGATGTCCAAGTGCACAGACTATATAAATATTATGATTACAAAATGTAAGTTATTAATTATTACACTACTACTACAATTACAACGTTTTTATGATAATGGAAATATTTAATATTGCTACATTTTATATACAACTCTGAAAATGTTTTTGCTCATGTAATTTTAAAAAAGAAAAAATTTAGGCGAAACTTAGGCAAAGCAGAGAAAACTGGTATTATTATTGTTATTTTAACTGCAGACTTTTTACCGATTTTTTTCCTTTACATATATTACTACTACTGCTGCTAATAATATGATAATTAATGAATTAGATATTTAGTTTTTAAACTATTGCTGTTGTAATGCCTCATCCTCCGCTGTTGTTGCTACAAAAATAATGATTGTATTTTTAGAAAAAAAAGAAACGGTAATGTACTACTACGAGCAAACATATTACTACACATTCACACACACACAAAGTTTTTATTATTATGATTATGAATTTTTTAACTACTGTTGTCATCTTATTATTATTATTTTGCTTTGTAAATTATTTTATCTTTATAAAAATATATAATACTGGTTTTCTACAATTTTATTTTTTCCTCGAGTGACTTTTTATTTTACTTGTTACCTATATTTTTAACTTATTATTAATAATAGTAGGGAAGTTGTTTCGAATTTCGTTGATTGTTTAGCACCCAAAAAAATACATACCTATATTTATAAACCTACCAACCTAATCATTTTTAGGTGACTTACTTTATTTATAGTAGACGATAAAAACTTGTATTTTTAAATACCTAAAAAATGCACACAACGGAGAAAGGAAACTTGAGCATGCATCATATACATATAAATAGGTAGAAATAGTTTATTTATCTGATCAGCTTATCTACTACTACCAATGATAATAATAAGTATACCTATTATAAAATATAACGTTCCATATTGTTGATACGAACAAGAAATCTTTTTGCCATTCATCATTCAAAAATAATTTATTACGCTGCTGCTGATACTCTTTGATTGTTCTCTACATACATACAGCTGATAAAACTGCTTCAACAATTGGACCAAGAAAATTATATTAAAGTACTACATACAATGCGTTCATTAGTTTTTCAACCAAAAAAACTGCTGTCATTGTTCTGCCATATATTTTAAAAAATATTATTACTATTACCAGACAACTGTAAATTCTCATGAGAAGAAGAAGAGAAGAAACTTCAAGGCAAAAATAAATCTTTCAAAATATTCTCAAAATATTACGTAATAATAATAATCATAATGATAAACAATGAAAAAAAATGTTCGTAAAAATGCAAATTGTATCTTTCTATTTGTGCAGGCTGATTACAATTATTATAATAGCTAAGCTATATAGCAAATAGCTGTGAGAAAAATGATACATAATAGAAAAAAAAGAGTCTGTAGCTCAGAACAAGAAAAATATCTCTATTTGTGTAGCTTTTGCTATCTCTAAGCTTTTGTACATTTTATACTTTTTATCATCATCGTGTCAATAGAAAAGATATACAAAATGCAAATTTTTAGGAAATGATAAGCAGAAGAAAAAAAATTGGTAAGCAAAACTGCTAATATGGAATGACTGATTGATGTGAATGGGTATGAAAAAAAACAAAACAAAAACAACTTCTTATATACTGCCGTTACAAACATTTCTCTGTCAAAATATACATATATCAACAATCTTTCAATGGAAAACGTGGTGAATGCTGTGTATGATGTCATGTTATTAGATGTGTGCAATGAATTTTACTCTAATAAATAAATGTTTTTAGAGGTGATGATAAATGACGACGCGTTTAGTTGGTAAGGTTTTTAGGCTTTGTTATTGTGATTTTGTTGTTGTTTTCATATAGAACATTTTACCCAGGCTTCCGGTTGCAAAAAATAATAATAATAATAAAGAAAAAAAAACAAATTTTAAAAATGTGTGTGTATGTTTGAATTTAAAACAAGAACAAATAAAAATGTGAATGGAGAGTGAACGAAGATCAGTATAAACTTGAAATACCGATTTTTAATTGTAATAATAAAAATAGGTAATATATTATTATATGATGATGATAACGGAAAAACCAGAATGTGTAAAATCAACAATGCATTTATTATAATTACTATACTATAATATACTACTACTATACCCAGTACATACAACAATGCTATAAAAATTTATAGTTAGATCATTAGATAGAAAGAATGATGATGATGATGATGATAATGAATTGAGTTTGTTTGTATGAATGACAAAAAACAAAAAAATGTATGTGCAAAAGTATGAAAAAGAAAGAAAAAAATGTTACTATAATATAATTAATTATTATTATGATGAATTATGATTTTACGTATGTGAACAGAAAAGCAAGAAATATTATTATTATATCTATTATTATGCAACTGACATTAAAACAGCTTAGAAAACACGAAAAGTGTTGTTTGAGTTTATTTTTTATTTTTTGGCTTTCAATTTCATGATGCAAATTGCAGTTGCAAAATCAACAGGACACGTGCTGGTTGTTTTTCATAAATGTAATACTTAATATGTACTTTTATTCGGACATAATCATCTTTTAACAATAATTATTCTTATCATTATCGCATCGCAAACATACGGACATACGCTGAACTGATAAACAATAATTGAATACGTGCTACCCATTAATTGCTACTCTACTCTATTCATAATATATTTATTATATTGTAGTTAGATCCCAAGATTCCGTTTTTCTTCGCGTTTGGTTTTCTGCGCGCTGCCATCCGAATGAAGCAGTTCTTATACAGTACATTCTTCTAAGCATGTTGTTCTTTTAAACAGAAGATATCTGAATTGATTTTCAGTATGTGCGGTAAGAAAAAATTTGCATACACTTTTTTTTTTAGAAAACTTTCTACTCGATCATTACTTTTCAAAAAACTCGACTCGATAGTTACGCGACATGTTTGAAAAGCATTTACGAAATCCCTGCTAACATTTTTATACATTTTACAATATATATAAATTTATCGATATGGCGTATTTTAAGATCATTTATACCTAATCATAAAGTATAATTATAAACTGTTCAGCACAAAAGTGCTGAAGCACATAAACACACTCGTTCACTCATCAATGCCTTTCCAGCATCAGACGCAAGCAAAGAAATAGAAAATCTTGGAATTTTAACAAAATATCCTGCATAGACGACAAGTAGAGTAAAAGGTGTTGATACGACAATGAGACACAGTGATGATGATTATTATTACGATGATAAGCAAAGCATATGTCAACCGCGTGTATTGCGAAACGGTGACAAACATGCCGGTAAGAATATTATTAAACTAAGAAAATGTAGGCACTACTACTACTTAACTGATGATGATGAGTTATGATGAGTGAGAGTGCGTGAAAGTTGTAACGCAGCCGGCTATTTTAAGACAAGCTTGCCAAAAATTATTTTCTCATTTTATCAGCATCCAACCTTTCTCTGGTAAGTAATAATTTTTTTTGAAGACTTTTAATTAGCTACGACGGTCGGTACACAATCAACTGTTGTTCTTCATTTCGCTGGTGTAAATTTATTTTACATCTTATATATTCTTTTTATTAGTAATTATTCTTTTTAAACATATAGCAGAGCTCTTAATTCTAGCTAATTTAGTAATGTATTATTTAGAATATAAACCTGTCGGGGTAAACATTATTTTTTTGTAAATATGCATGTATTTTTTACACTGTACAGTTAGCAGAATAATAATCCTCACCATATCATATCATATCATTTCCACCTTTTTATCTTTATTACAGAAAGAACGACTTTATTTTGTTAATTTTTTTGCTTTATACGCACTACTGTTACTACATCTACAATATTACCTATTCTAATCTTGATCTTTTTAAAACCCTTTTTACAGAAAATTATTATTAAAAGGACAAAAATGACAATTGTATTCATTCTACATTTTAGTCCACTTATTGACTTACTTTTCAATATATATGTAATTACTCATAATTATATAATCAGTCATACGAAAAAATATATAGTTTTCTTTTTTTTATTTCTTTTTTTTAACTTTTCGGAGACAGACATAGAGAAAGTATGAAAGAAGACAAGATAAATGAATTAACTGTGTGTTTGTTTATATGTATATTGTAATAATGATGGTTTAAATAATTTTATTATTTTTTTATATTTCTCGTTTAAAAAAGAAAACATTCTATTTTCGGAATTTTTATCTAATAAAACTCAATGCAACTCAACTTTCGTTTCTTTACTTAATTTTTTTCCTTTGCTTTCACCTAGAAATTAATATTACTGTGTAGTGTGTGTGTAATGTATTATTAAATTACGCAATTATTCTTTTTTATTTTTTTACTTAAAGAAGGGAGAAAAGAAGAAAAAAATCACTTTTGTTATTCCATGCAATTTTTAATGAAAATCCTATCATGAGAATAATAATTTTTACGAAGATATACACATAATATAATAATATACTTGATTTTATACACATTAAATTACTAGAGTACTATCGTAGTAGCTTCACAGTTTCAACTTTTTATATCATTATCAACATTGTTTTATATATTTATATATATTTTTTACAAAGATTTCCAAGTTAATATTACTCAATAGCAAACATTCAATCATCTTTAACACCTTGTGTGTGTTACTTACTGAAATGGGAAACGGTCTTCCTTATTTTCATAACGCATCAACATTATCATCATCCTCATTTACCATTTTATCCGTTTCAAAAGATTTATAATAATTATAGTAATAAAACTATCATTACTTTTTTTCCTTAATCATTATCCTCATCATCGGACATTTATCATCTGCAGTTACACATGTACAAAATTAACATTTTATTGTTTATTTATTTTCTTGCTTAATTGAAAATCTATACATTCTTTGTTATTTATAGACAAAAAAAGACAAGTGTTTATAATAATAATAATAGGTAAAAATTGATCTGTTGCACATAATCGTTTCGTACACACATGAAGATAATTATCATCATTAAGGGCAGCGTTTTCTGCTGACACGCAAACTAATTGACAAACTACGAGCCTGTGTCTGTGCGTGATGCTTACTAGTACTACCTATAAAGATATATATATATATATATATTATATTTCTGATGAAACATTTCTCTAAACTTGCTCCTCAACTAATACCTACATATGTATATAATTTTTTAAATCAACAATAACAAATGATTCTAGAAAATATACTACTACCCAGCGTACTATACATTTCCTCATCTTCACACTACCGTAGTTTGGTTTGTTGATTACTTTTTTGCACACAATGCTTTTTTAATCTTAAAAATCCTACTTTTACAAAGTAAATAGTATAGGTATGTCCGTTGTTTACATTTTACATCAACACACACGTGTTTGTGTGTGTGTAAATTTTTTCATGAGTTTCAAAGTATAAACCTGTAATAAAGTTTGTTGTTTTTCTTTACTTATTATATAATAACGTATTAATTAGTAGAATAGTAGAATTAACATAGTATTTTGTATCGTGATTTTTTCTATGAAACTGACAACAGCAAATAAGAATGACAATGTTGATAATAATTATAACGACGAGGTATTTTGTAGAGAATTGTTTTTACCAACTAACAAAAATATTATTTTCATGTGTAAATACATGACACAAGAACACGTAAACTACGTAATGAGAGGAAACAAACAATAGAATAATTGAATGACAACAGTGAATCATACATAATGCAATAGTAATAAAGAGTAATATCGGACGTTGATTCGATGATGAAAAAAGTAAACTTAAAAAACTACGTATGTATGTATAATATGCAGTGTATTTTAAGTGTTAGGAAATTATGAATTTTATATGATTTTGAAAATTGAATAAACTAATTCTCAAGTTTTTTATAATACGTTTTCTTCGAATGCAGCCAAAAGTTCAGACTGCAAGTTCATGTCGACTGGATTGGCCCTCTGCAATAAAAGTTGACAACAAAATAAATTTTAGCATGACAACGTGGCAGGGCTGAATAAAAAAAGAAGTGACCATGGAGTTTGAAACTTACAGCTTCCCGACGCCTCCTCTCTTGTTCCTTGAGACGCTGCCGTTCTCTTTCAGACTTTTCCATATCGGCTGGGCTTCCTGACGATGGACTCATTTTTATCGATTCCACCCTAGTAGCATTTCGAATAATTTTACTTTAAATTTTAAATCAACTCAATTCATTTTTCAAGACTGATTTCTTTGACTGCAATTTATAACTCGGCTTACTTCGGTAAAAGTGGATTCGGTACACCTCCCTCCGTCTTTACAGGTCCCCTTGCACCCCTTTGTCGCTCCATTATGTTCATTCCATCGCCAGCTCCAGCTGCGCCACCAGTTGCAACTTCTGGTTTCAAATCTTGTTGATCAAATCGCAACTGTTTCTCCCGCTCAACTCTGGCCTTTTCCGCCTGTATTTTTTGTCGGTCCATCTTTTCTTTGGCTGCCTTCTTAAACTGCTGGAAGGAGTCCATTGCTGCGTTTCTGTTGCCTCCTGCAGCCGCCGCGGCTGCTGCAGCAGCGGCAGCAGTTCCTCCCATTCCACCACCACCCCCACCACCATGACCACCACCACCACCACCGCCCCCAGCATTTTGTTGTTGAAGTGGTGGTTGCTGATGTTGTTGCTGTTGTTGTTGCTGCTGCTGTTGCTGGGCCAAGCTCTGCCATGCAGAAGATTTAATAGAAGCAGCGTTACCTTGTATCGGAGGACCACCTCGTGACTATGAATTCAATAAAATCAATTAAATTAAGAGAAACTGCGCTTTTACTCTAATGGATTTACATACGTACTATATTTTTTAAAACTTGACAAATATCTTACCACAGTCACATCCTTCATATCATAATGCTCCATTGTTGAATTCGGTTTTGGAGCGGAAAATGCTATTACAGAAAAAAAAATATAAAAAAATGCTTTCAAAACTTCCGAATGTTAAACAATGATAACTAGATAAATAACGCATTCACACATGCAACAATACGCAGTACGCATTCTATATTTACACGCAATTGTTAATTTAGATTCAATGCATAAAGTACACTCTATTCATGCTGCTTAATACTACATGCAGTTACACTGGACCAAAGTGGACAAAATTCTCTCCATGCAAGCTTAACATATTTACATTTAAGCATCAACAAAGGGAAACACTTCTTCCACGTAACCCTCCTTTCTTTCTTTTTTTCATCATCATTCCGGTCATTCTTTTTTGAATACTGGACTTGTGACGTGCGACTTGTGTGTTTCCTTACCGTTCATATTTATGTGACCATTATCGTTGTCATGAAGGGACTCCTGACTACTGGATAGGGACAGGTTTAAAGACGCGTTCGAGTTGGAGACATTATTATTAGTATGATGGTGGTGCATCATGGACATTCCGTGGTGAGTAGTGGTGGAGTGAGGAAGTGGATGTTGTTGGTGATGGAGAGGAGGGTAGTTGTGCATCTGGTTCTGGTGTTGGTGCTGAGGATGGGCCATGATTGGAGTGCTAGTAGGAGGAATGATCATACTACTACTGCTAGAGGAATGAGGAGGAGGAATAGTGGAAGCAGTAGTAGAGAAAGGAGCAGAGTGCTGTAGGTGGCTATTTAAATTACTTATGCCACCGCTTGTGGGAGGAGGAGCATGACTGCCTAACATTCCACCTAAGAGGGATACATATAAAAAGGAGACAAAGGACACACGATGAACAAAAAATAGACAAAAATGTATGACATTTTTTATGACGTTTTTATGTATGTTGTTATGTAGTAGACAGTTGACACAAAGGGCGATATAATACACAACTATGCATGCAAACTCTACTTAAAATTATGGTTAAAAACTAACGCACCAAATAAATTTAGAGAATAAAAAGAGAAAAAGTGTGAGAGAGTGAAAGACAGAACTGCACTAGTTTTCTTTTTCTTTTTTTTTGCATTTCATTTTTACCTTCTGGACCCCCAGCATTAAATGAGTTGTCAGGATGGGATGTTGGTGGGAGAGCAGCAGCTGGATTGCTATTCACACTGGGGAATTGGTTGGGTGCAGGTCTTGTGGACATTTGATTACTGGTAGCAGAGGAGACGGGAAGTTGACCCCCAACTGATCCATTATTCAATGGCATGCCACCACCTACACTGCTGCTAGCGGCAGCACTACTTGTAGTGGTGGGCGGGACTACCCCAACTGTAAGCGGAGGAGGACCTGCTGCTAATGCTTGTGGGGCTGCCGAAGGATCACCGACGCCTAATGATGACACGACCTACAAAACGGAATTTTTCGTAGCTCTACAGTCAATTTGCCACTTTTTTGGTGGGGAAACAACAACAATGGCATGTAAAAATGCCCTAAAAATTGCCATTTCATTTCATCTTTACCTTGTTTGGAGATTTACGGTTTCCTTTCTTCGAGGAGTCGCCTACAAAAACAAAGTCAAAGGAACCAACAAAAATATGACATGCTTTTCTTTGGAAAATTTTGGAAGCAGAGTAGAAACAAACCAACCACCACCAATATTACTACAACCCACTTAAAAATATAATAATAATAATAATAATTGCCCGTTTTAGAGAGTGCAGAATGTGATGTTTTTTAAAGTATTGTTTTTATAAATAAGATACACGACATTTTTTTTCTTTGGTTTTTAGAAAGTTTAGATAAGAGTCATTTTCCATTTAAAATTATTAATTTTTTTCTTGAATCTTTTATAATAATCATATATATTATTAACAACATCAACAACAACTGTTCATCCTTCTTTGTCTTAACTAAAAAAACTTATTATAAAATAATAACAAAAACAGAAGTACTAAACTTAAGCTTATATTTACTACAAAATCCTACAGCTCAACATACTCAATCTTTTTTTTAAACTCTAAATATTTCTTTCCTCATTTCCTGTACAGTTTTTGGTACAAATTTCTCAGTTGTATATA
>JAHZMT010002328.1:0-24909 GCA_027743785.1 Sinhomidia bicolor
AAAAATGTTGTATACTATTCAGATTACATTAATATCATCTGTTAGTCTTACCAATATTATGCATAGTAGTAAGAATGCTTTTTAAAAGCATAAAAATATTAATTTAAACAAAATTGTAAGTGTCAACTATAATATTAAAGTAAAATTTATAGAAATATAATGTTCGTAAACTTTAAAATGCAATACAAGAAAATCTGTTATTGTCAAATCAAAACAAAAAAATTTGAAACATTCATTTTCAAACATTCATTCATTCACAAACATTTTCTGAATTTCATTTAATTTTAATAAAAACTGGGAGCCGACATACAGTTAGCACGTTCAGGATAAAATTATGAACCTAGGTAACCTAAATTATGTGTATATCTTTCATACGGTGCAACCTTCATCGTAAGAAAAATTACTTTATTGGCGTAGAAGTCATGGAAAGATTTCTTGATACAACCCACAATACTTTTGATCAAATCGTTCATCACCTTCGTACATAAAATGCTGCAAACTCTTTTTAAATGCCGAGTCAGCCGTGTACAGAGATCCTTGTAGAGGAAGATAAAGCTGTTTAAGGTTAGGAATAAACTGATGAAATGACTGATCCGATGTGAACACATTTTGGGATTGAGGATTAAAGTCGACAACCATTAGATGCTTTAGCAAAGTAAAGTCCTTCAAGAAATCCAACTGACCACGGTATCCAACTAATTTAAATCTTTCAAGCTTATCCAAGAATTTACTACTTGGAAAAACGTAAAGCAACTCAGGTTTTGGATGCTCTTCATTTTCAAACCAACTCAATTTCAACTCCAGTCGTTCCAATGTGCCGCTAAATTTCTGGAGTGCGCTGTGAAGAAGAGAGGTAGCGGTTGCACATTGGCTGGCATCTCCAAACCCGAGGATTTTCAAGGAAAGGTATTTCAAAGGAAGAGAAGATTTGTTCAGTATTTCTAAAGCCTCCTGAACGTATGAGCTTTCTGCGTCCATTTTAAGATGTGTCAAAGACATACAACTAGAATTACGGAATGCAAGCAATTTATATATTCCAATGTTCAACGGGTAGTAACCGTTGATTTCCAAGTGTTGCAAATTTGGAGCGTTTTCTATAATCTGCATGTATAGATCTGAATATTTTAGTTTACAATCACTATCATCAAGCTTTAAGAAATTTAAATTTTTCAGCACTCCCAACTGGTAGTCATTGGAACAAGAAACTGGCATACTCTCGGAAGTGTCGTTTTTTCGTTCAGAAAATCGGTGCGGTGAAGCGCATTCGGATACAACGAGCCCTTGAAGGAATTCCAATACGTTATTTAAAATTTTCACAAGGTGCTTTTCCGCACAGTCGGCGTGTTGTACTTGTACTTGAAGAAAGTTTACATGTGCGCCAAATTTTTCTATCATCAAATTTTCCTTCACGTTTTCTTGTCCATCTTGCCCATCATTATCCGGATCATCATGTCCGTAACATAGTTTTAACCGAATTATTCTTGTTGGAAATGGATTCCACACAAAGTTCAGCGAGTTGACACTGTGACGAGCATCTACAGTAGTTAAACCCCTTAACATGAGTTGCTCACGTAATGTAAGCTTATCCAGGCCGTCTTTCCATAACTTACATACCAGTCTTATTTTAAGCATGTCTCGTAGCCTGTTGCATGAGCAATGATTGAGCTCTTGGATTACTGCAGAAATTATCTAGTTTCAAAATAATACAAATTACAAATAAAATATTATGCGTTATGAAACAGCTTTTTAAAATTTTCACAAACTAAACTGACAATGAAATAACAGGAAATGAAACTTTTAAAACAATCACATACTTTGGGTATGTATAAAGGGTTGATCATTTTTACAGTTATGTTTCTCCATCGCTGACAAACTTGTCGACAATTGACAATGCTAATTGGATCCAACAAGGAGAAAATTTTAGTTAGAAGCTGTGGGAAATTTAAAAATTTTGCACAAAATCAGACAAAGTACATCTTTTACACACTAAAGATAAATGCGCAGTAAATATATTTATTACCTCTGGAGGCAAATACTCCATGCCTGAACCTGAGGTTGCACTTTTGATGTGTACAGTTGTACAGAGAAAGCAAAGGTGTTTCAATGACAAGTGTCAATATTTATGTTATAAAATTCTTTCAAAAACTGGAAAAGTATTGAAAAATTATTGATTTATGCACTGCTTTGATTTGCCCATTTTTGCAAAAAAGCCTTTTTCTTGGCGATGTCGTAAATCTAAATTCTCAATAACAAAAAGTGGAACTCATATTTTAAACTTGTTGTGGATAGAGCTACTTGGCTTCTAATCAAAAAAGCGTTTTTATATTTAAAAAAATATCTTGGAAGTTTGCGATATGCGACTCACTGTGTGTCTACAAGATCACATGCATGCATATTTTTCATTCCCACGCATTCATTTCCATTCCCATTTCATTTCATATGTAGCTTTAGCGTACAGGAGAATGTAATGAATTTCTGTTCAAGAAATTTGCGTTATTCACACATGTAAAATAACATTGTAGTACAGCATATTGCATAATAGATAGCTTTTCAAAATTCGCTTTATGAGTGTAGGCGAATCTGTGCTTTTATGTATGTGTACCTGGCTGCTGCAAGTTGCAATAAACGCCCACAACTTTGGATTATGTCCTTCAGTGATTTACCAAAAACGCAACTTGCGAAGTAACAGTCTTCCTTCAGTACTTGTTTCAGTTTTGATTCCATACGGATAAATAGGGATCTGCTACATTTTTTTGCAAAAATGATGTCATAGTCTAATTACGTGTTGCATCCGATAAAATAAACTGATAAGCTGCAATGCACATAAATCTTGAAGGGTTTACTTGGTTGACTATATACGTAGTTGGAAAATAGAGGGGAATAGATGAAATGTGATGTGAAGATGACGTTTCGTAGATGAATGACGAACTGTAATTATTAATTTTAGGAAAACAGTTACATTATTATGAATATTTATTTTTGCCAATAAATTAAACAATGCAAATATGATTTATTAATGCTATGCCATGATGAAAACTCAAGTTCAAATAAAATAAAGGAACGAGGCGTAATATTTTAAAACAAATTTTTTTGCGATGCTAATTGGGTTTATTTCATGATCATCAGACTATCAATAATCTCGAGTAACAATAATGTGATGCTTGCTTTTCACATATATATGAATAAGAACAAGAAAAGGAAATAGATTTTTATTTCCGAAAACTGTGGATCGTGTAATTAAAATTGAAACAACCACACATGGATATGAACTAATATAACATTGTAATAATAACAATCATAATAGTAATTATAACAATCATTTTTTGGTTACGATTGTTGTTTTAATACAAGGAGAATCACCATATATATTTCTGAGAACAATAAAATATTAAGTTGCCCTTGTTTTTTTGTAGAGATATATAGTAGTTGTAGTAGTAAATTGTAGTTGTTGTTGTTGTTGTTTCTGATGAGTTTTTGTAATAAAGCAAATTATATTGATGTTTCTTCCTTTTTGTTTCTTTAATAATAATGATATTGATGTCGAGATAATAATAAATAGCAGAGTAGTAAGTTACAACGGAAAACCTCAGAGAATAATCAATCAGGAGAAAGAGGAACAATAATAATTGTAGTCTATATATTTTTTTACGTATTTTCACTGATCTATTGCCTTGTTTCTTATGTAATCAAATAGGATTCGCGAAAAAGTCGATGTCATGCCAGAGATATTCAGATTCCATTACTAAAAGTAATAATTAATAGTGTATGTATGTAATTATCATAATCATAGCACACAACACAGAAAGGAGCCTATACTTTTTTTAAGCAACCTCTTCTGAATGTTATCCTCTTCCTCTTATCTTCATCATCATCATCATATATATGCATGAATGTATGTATATATGTGTATTGTATGCAAGTAATGGTAATCCTTTTTTTAAAGATTTTTTACACTATTTTTAAAATACAATTGACCACAGCCGTTGCCTTAAAATTTTAGTTTTTTTTAGATCAAACTTATGACTATATGATTTTTAATTGTAATAATAATCATAATAAACAAAGCGGTAAATTCGTCATCACTCATTCACATTATTTTTTTTGGTATAAAAACGATTCACACGTTGTCAGTATCACGTTCACTTTCATTTTTTTAAACATCTGTTGTAATAATATGTAACGTACGTACACATTTTTACTTTTTTTACACGCAAAAAAATGAATTTTCTTTTCTCTACTACACACACAGATTATTCATAATTTTTATTGTTTTTTAAATCTATCTTTTCTTTATAATAATAATAATAATCATATATATGCAATACATACATGTATTCGACTATGTAGCTTTTGTAACTCGTTCAAAACAAATAATAATATGAATAATTATCATTATTATTTTTAATATAATATTATTATTATTATTATGATACACAGTCCTTCATCAATTCACAAAAACAGCAGTAATAATAATAATACATTGAATATTATATATTATATATTTTTATGCTGTAGTTTACGTGAGACCTTTCGATTTTTTTACTACACACACCTTCTTCTTCTTCTCCTTCTCTTTAAATATATTAACGAACGACACCACCCAACTAGAGCGAAATAAAACAAGTAGTGTTTTAATATTTATTTTTTGAGTAGATGACCAGCGATATTTTCTCATTATAGCAGGTAATACAAAGATGTCATCTTTTTTTCTCTTAACACAATTCTATTATACGTACAAGTTATGTATGTTTTTTATATCTTACATTTCATATGTCAGCCGCATAGAGTCAATAAATGTCTGGCTGGGAAACCATATTTCCCAAGTAATACTTCTGAGTACCTACCGATTCATAGTATAAACGTTTACTCCGTACTACTAATAATATAACAATAATAAGTATAATGGATAAATGAACATCTTTATTTTTAGTAGTAGTAGTAGAAGTAGTTGTAGTAATAATAATAATAATAGTAGTAGTAGTAGTAGTAGTTTTTGTAAAGTGGTGATGATGATGTGGCTTTTATAGTTTCTTTTCAAATGAAGATGATCAATTATTGTAAAAACAAGGAAATGAAAAAAAAATGAAACTGTGTGTGCATCATGTCTGCTGCTGCGCTGCTCAAACATTAAATTGCGTTGATTAAAGCAAATTTGTGCTGCTGCTGCTGCGTGTGTTTACGAAATCGAAATCAATTCAACAAAATTATGAAATATTTTTTAATATATGGTATGTAAAAAATGAGGTAGAAAGAAATCAAAACGATTGTTTATATCGAGTCATTTCAGGAGTTTTGTTGTACACGTTTCACGGTAATAAAAAAATGTGTGTTATATTTACACAACTTGTTTGGATTGATTTTTTTGGTATTATAGACAATATAAATTCTTTAAATGGTACAACAACAACGGATGCCTATTCTTAATATTTTACTCCCTACTAATTGTTAATTAAGTCAAACAAACTATAGGCTCTGTATTAAACACATGAATTGTGATTTGATTTTTTTTTGCTGCAGACGTAACGTGTGTGTCAAAGCTTGCAAAAGTACACTGTTGGTATTGATATTATTTTTCTTTATATTTAAAAAACATTTAGTAGTACACTGCTAATTGGTGTGTGTGTTTGTGTGACTAAAAAGTGCACAAAAATTGCTGAACATCTATTATAACAGTAGCTAGGTAGGAAGAGGAGGAGGACGACGACGACCAGCCACAATGCGTGCGTGCGAACTAATTTTGGTTAAAAAAACACAAGTAGTATGTATGTAAAAGTCGTTTTTTTCTATTGGCATAGGATAATTATTATTATAATAATAAGGTTCTACAGCTGGATAACATACCGTGACTTTCACCATTATCAATCACACAATACAATGATGTGACGATACATGTGTATTTACAGCAATTAACCGTCTTAATAATTTTGGAGATTATTCTCGTGTACTAGATACTAGATGCACACAACAGAGAGACGAAACACGACGGTTGTTCATTTTTCTTTTTCTTCTGTAGATTGAGAGTGTTTGCACTCTGTTTTCTGCTCTCTGCACAATAACAATATCAATACACAAAAAATGATTACGTTAGCGAGGAAATATGTATCTCTTATCATCTTGATAATAATTAACTGCTTATAGAGGTTACATGTTTAACTTAAAATCGTAGACAATAATGATAACAATAATAACTTAATAGTGATAACAACGATAAGATGAAGTTGCTCTACAGTTTTAGCAATAGTTGAACTTAGCCGATTAACTTGCTTAAATTAGTCTTAACCTAATGATTGAGCATCTATTTTCAAGTCTTAGTTAATGACTTGCAACGGGACTTTGTTGGACACAGACCATTGGTGATTCGTCCCGATCACGATCGTCTTCCGAACTGTTTGTGTTTACAGGACCTTGGCGGCCACCCCTCGATGACAAAGACATCAGTAAGTTGTTTTTTGGGTTTGCTCCATTTAGCCCTAAATCACTGCTGCTAGCACTACTACCGGATTCTGAACTGCCTCCATGATGATGATGACCTACAGTCCCGCCTCCTCCACTGCCAGCGGAACTTGCATTTAGACCAACGCCTACAGGATTTGTGCCTACATAGGGAGGCATCATACTACCAATGAACTGACTAGGTGGAGGAGGGAAACCCGATGACTGTTGGGTGTGATGACTATTGGAAGACGAACTTATACTGGGGTTCAGTCCACCCAGATTAACATGATGACCAGCGAGGTTGAGGTTCATATTAAAGGATGACACACTTCCTCCAGCGTTGCTTGCACTAATTCCACTGACCAGAGGCATATTTAGACTGCCGGTTTGCGTACAGTCCAGACTCGACGCCGGGGGAGGTCCATTGCTGCTGAGATTCATGTTGAGGTACGATGGGTAGCTAGAAATGCTACTGTTTGAGTTCGCCAATGATGAGAAATCAACACCAGAGGGTAAGGACGTCGGGCCACCAGATTCTCCTACATAACGAGAGCTCAATGCACTAGACATATTTACAGGGCCTCCGTCCAGTACCCCTGATCCTACGATATGGGAGGTTGGTATATGTCTGGTTGTAGCTCCAGACACAGCTGAGCTGGAAGTTGAGGACCCAGCGGATCGTATTAGATGCAGATGATGCGGATGACTTACACTGATTCCACTTCCACCTGGTAGAGCCGATACTCCTGTGCCTCTCTGCTGCAAATGCACACTTCCCACTAACTGATGGTTTGATGAACCGGTTGACAATCGCGGTGACTCACATTCCATCTCAATTGATGCACCACCAGTATTCAGCGAGGGAAGATGATGATTCAGAAGACTTCCTTGTAGATGCTGTGTTGCTGAGGATCCAGAAGACAAATATTGTGTGCCACCACCTACATGGCTAAAAGAGCCTATCACGTTTTGTGAAACTCCATGTGAGTGACCGTGTTGAATACCACCAACAACCCGACCTCTAGAGCTCCCTAACGAATTTAATAACATGTTGTCAATTAGCAAAACTACAATAATAAATTATTGCACACTGTACACCAAAAACACAACACCACTGATAAAAACTGTACCTGCAGACGATGCTAATGAGTTGACCAGTGAGTTAGCGACGTTTCCATGTTGGACAACTGATTGAGGAAGGGATTGTAGATGGTCAATAGTAGAGGGGCTGGAGCCAGTTAGCACTGACTGGGGATTACCTCCAATAGTACCGGTAGAGTCTGGTTTAAAAAAAAACAAAATCATATGATCATCATTGAAAAAAATATCAAGTAGCAACAAACACAACCAAGGAGAAAAAAAGAACATCGGCATACCTCGTCAGCACCAGAAAAGAGGGGTTCACCTGTATGCATTTCTACAAGGATGCAACCCAAACTCCACATGTCAATAGCCAAATCGTAGGGTATACCCAAGAGCACCTCAGGCGAACGATAAAATCTTGACTGGATGTATTGGTATATCTAGGTGAGAAAAATATTGTCAGATTATTTATACACCACACTTAAAATATTATACAAAAACAGTTAATCACGGTCACGCAACCGTGTCAACAAAAAGCACGTCTTACCCTTTGGCCAAGTTGGCATGAGCTTCCAAAATCTACTATTTTTATAGCAGATCGTTTTGGGTTGCAAAGTAAAATATTTTCTGGTTTTAAGTCGCAATGAATAATGTTCAGCTCTGGTGTGGCAAGGAATAATAAAGCTGTACATAACTGCTGAGCAAACTTCCTCGTAAGATTCAACGATACTCCACGGAAATTGGTGTTGCGAAGTAAATCGTACAAGTTGTAGGACAACAGCTCAAAAACGAGACAAAGGTGACTTCTCCACATAAAGTGACGCTTCAATTTTACTGCAATGGAAAATACAACAACATTAATATAAAATTTAAGCGTCTACTACTCTCACACACAAAAGCAATAAATCGTTGAAAATGCAAGTGTTTGATACATATTCGGGAGGCAGTAGTAGTATTTAAACCCTATTATTAGCAGAAAATAGTACTATTATTATTATTATTATGCACATTATTACATTCCATCAAACCACATATTAATTATTATTAGTTGGCCAAAGTTACAGTTTTAAAACATGTTAGTTTTTTCTTTTAAATAATTAAATACTATATGTGAGAGGAGTGAGTACTGACAGCTCAAAGCGTTTCCACTGAGAATCCATTTTTTTGTCACGTGCATTGCAATGCATTGACTGACTAATCCATATTTTCCATTCGTAATTTTTAGCCCGCCTTTTTTTAGACAAATCTTATAAAATACGCACCTATGAATGATTTACCTATATAGTATTTGTTATCAACGTCAGCTTTGTTCATCATCTCCAGCAGTTTAACCTCGATTTGCGCCTGGTTTAGGAAGGGTTTCTTGTTTTTGATTATCTTGATTGCCACCAGACATTGATCTTCGTGGTCATAGGCTTTCACCACCTAGAAAAGCAATTTCAATGTAATGAGAGAGTTCAGACTCAGACATCAACAACAAAAAATAAAACAAGGCGAATTTCGTGAAAAAGTTTTCTTTTTATCTTACCTGACCAAAGGAGCCTTTGCCAATGAGCGAATCGATCTCATAACGATCAAGAAATTTTTCACCATTTCTGATGATGTAATCATGATTATCATCGTCATAACCATCATTACTGAACACTTTCCTTTCCTTCTTATGAGATGCATCGTCTCCTTGTTGTTGCTGAGCTCTCCTTTTCTTCTTGGCGAAGTACACCTGAAATTCAGAAAAAATTACATGAGCATTCAAAAATCACCATAGAACTAAAAATACAATATTTTCTATTAATAATATCCATTTATTTATGCTTGCATCTTGCATTTTCTCTTTTACCTGATTTATGTGCTTGTAAGTTTTTATTAGGTCAACGCTGAGTTTCCGTAGCGGAGCTGTTGATGGGTCGCGAAAAGTTTTGGGGATTCTTGCTTGCATTGCCTGCATATCGGCAACGCTACTAGATGCTACACTACTAGTTGTCGCACTGGGGTCAATATTCAAGTTCATATTCACTGCTGATTGGGGTGGGTATGCAGAACTTGTTGACGCCATGTTCATAAGTCCTGAATTTCCTGGATTTGTGTGAACAGCCATTCCCATGATTCCAAGAACATTTGAAGGACCTAAAGGAACACCACAACCTCCAGCCATCGACATTAGCTGCTCTTCTGGTACTATTCGACCGTACAATGGAGCACCAGGGGTAGGTAGTTTAGCATTCCCATTTCCTGCAAAGACAATTCAAAAAAATAAGACATTAGCCTCATTATTGTGTAAGCTAATCAATGATAACTTTCCCAGGAAAGTAAGCCAACAACGCGCTTCTGATTTACTACTTGATACAAAAATAAATTTTCTACCAATAATAATAAGTAAGAAACATTTACAGCAGCAACAACCTCATATTATGCCAAAGCAAAAAAATACTAATTAATCAACGTAGTCAAAATATCAATCAATACCAATGTCTAAATTTGCTTTAATTAACTACTTGAAACCGTAACAAAAAGTTCAGCTCTATTTAATATTTTTTTTTCGTCTAGTTAAAACTTGAGCGACCGATTATTCAAAAAAAAAGTTTTTTAAGTTACAGTAAAAACGGTGAAATTATATAATATTCTACAATTTGAATAATGAATTCTATAAAGCATGTTTAAAAATTCTGTTTTTAATATCAAAACTGACTATTCTGAAAACTTTTTGGAGAGTTTTTTTTTACATATGTGTAACATGTTATGTGATGTCATTTTCGTATGTGTCATTATGTATATATGTTTGTCATCATCATACCTTTGTTTTTGTTTTCCACTTCTACTTCCATCATTCCATGATTTTTTGTATGCCACATGTCGGGCCGTTTGGCGTGCACCAATATGGTGCTATCCATGGCCTGATACACTTGGTTATCCACGGTCAACACAACCATGGAATCATTTGCGTGTCTGATGATGAAACGTACGAGACTACCACTGATAATAAATTTTTCGTCTCACTTATGCACACACTTTTTCGAATAACGAGAATAATTATAACAACCTATCACAAATTTGTTCAAGGATAAAACATACACGGAAGTGGAATTTAATTATTCTTCTTCTTCTTCTCAGTTTAAAACAAAATTGCCTCGCAAATTTTCAAAATGATGTCTCACTGTCGCACTATAAAACTCAACTGGTTGCCGTTGCCACTGTCACAACTGAATAACAATTGCAAATTTTTTTTTGTGTTTCTCTTCTATTCTAATATAATATGTAGTCTAACAACAGTCAAATTTTTTAGCCTCTAAGGTGACTAGGATTAAATCTTGACAGAGGAACTGGGCTTGATTTTCAATATCTTGCTTATTTTTTTTTTATGGTTAAAAAAAATAAATCCACAATGTTGCTCTGTATGCACTTGACAGGAAGGGAACGTCTCCTTTTGAAAACTGCAAAATAAATAAAAGCACTTGGTTTATGTTTTTTGCTCACCACAATAAATAAAAACACCTCCAAATAATTTACCTTAAACTAAAAAGAATATTATTTATTTATTCTTCACATTCCAAATATTAAAAAGCAATATCCTTAATTTCTTTTTAAATGTGTAGCCAGTGCTTATAATTTTAAAAAGTGTAGGCATATAGCTATCATATCAGAGAAACAAAAACGTTTCCTCTTCTGTGTGTGTGGTATAACCAACCTTTGGCATTTAACTGCTATTTTGTATTTTTATTATAGTCTCTAAATACCTGCCTAGAGTCGTTAAATAAATGGGATAATTTCTTTTGGAATTTCCCAGATAATCCGTATATACTTACATATGGCATGTCACTACTACATACTAACCTATACTAGGTACGTCAATCTTTACCAAGTGCTGGATGAGAAGTGAAAGTAGAAAACGTATGAGTAACATGAATAAAATGTGAAACGATAAATGACACTAGACTAGAGTCGCTGCCACCACCACCACCTCTTCCTTTTTTTATTATTATGTTTTACTCACAGCAGCGGAGATGATATTGGCAAGCATTATTGTGCACACTGTTTGATGGCAATAGTGACTATGCACTCACTCAACTCTTGTGTCCATAACCTACTCCTTCCCTCATCATCATCATCTCATGAGGGAGAAAAAATATTGCAAACATATGCACACCACCACTACCACCACCACCATCGTCAGATCATTTCATACATTCAATCCAAAAATCCACTGTGTGGTACCTAAGCAACATTTTCTACGAAAAGGAGCATGCACTCCACTCACTACTCCATCAACGTCGTCGTCGTCGTCACCACCACCACCATTCCACACACAGCAACTTACAAACTCCATCCAAACATACATACTTAACAACAAAAGTATTATTATTATTATGCAAACATCAGTCAGCAGACCCGACCAGACATTCTACGTGGCAAACAGAAATGGGATGATGAGTTGAGAAGATCCTGCAACAAATAATGTGATCATCATGCTTTTGCTGCTGTTGTTGTTGAGGACGAATATCATCGTCATCAACATCATATCACTACTACTACTGCCTAGTAGAAGACCGATATACATATATCATCATCTGCAAACTACGTTGTAGCATGACTTTGCCTCTTTTTTGTGACTTAATAAAAAAAGCCTGGCTGATTCACATGGACAAGATGATAAAAAGAAGATATAAGAGGATATTCATCCGACATCGACAAAGAAGAGAGATGTGATTCATCATCATCTTACAACAACAACAACAACACAACTACCTCCACCACCACAGTCAGTCTCCTAAAAGTTGTCCACATCATATCATTTGCATACTGATATTTGTTGTTGATACTTGAAATACTTGATGAGCAAGTGAGAAGACAAAAAAATTCCAAGTAAAAGTAGCGTTCCAGTAAATGAAGAAGCTGACCATGTTCATGTACATTGTACTAGCTACTGACAATCAATGCTACTAGCAGTGTACAAACTTCATGGAAAAAAATATTTAATTCAGCGCGGCTAGCTGTTTTTTTGTGCGGTTGTTGAGTTCTTGATAATTGCTATTATGATCATGATGATGGTGAAGAAACAGCTCATCATCAGAAAATAATATTGTGACTTGAACAGATAAACAACAAGCTACTCCACGCTAGTCCTTTTTCTTCGTATTCCTCCTCAGCTCATACAACCTTGAGAGTACCTTGAACTTTGACGTGCGTCATAAACTCGAGACAGGACTTTGTATGTTCATACATCCATAATAGTAAGTAAAGTAATCATCATCATCATCATCATGGTCTCATCCACCACTACCACTACAGATGCCAGAGTCCGTCACAAAAGAAGACACTATCACCACCACCACCAATACACACACACTTTGTACAAAACACTATGTATCAGAAAACTTGTTCTTATCACGATAATGATTTTCATCACATCAGTTGTGGTGGTGGTCGAAGTGCCATAGAAGTAAGCGCATCTTCATTATTATTATTATTATCAGTAATATTGCGCATCTTTCTTAAACACACCGACTTAAATTTAGATAATGTATATTAATAAGCAAGTAGCCGCGTGGAATGGAAGTGGACAGACAGTCAAGTACAAAGTACACATAAAAATGTACTACGTTTTATTTTATTTTTTTATTATGATTATGATGACGATGAGCCGAGCAAACGTTTGAATGATGATGGAATGGAACGCACAACACAATTACCCTACCGTACATACATTATCATTAGTACGTCAAGGTGTATTATGCAAACGAATTGTTGTGAACAAATCAACCTTCCTCGTCGTCGGGTCAGAGAGAAATAATGAAAAACATGTATGTATGTGTGTTGGGATGGGTACATAAATATTATTAGGTACTGTGTGGTGGTGGTAGTAGAAGTGGCCAGTGGCACATAGCAGTAAAGAAGCGGCTTATTTTACTTTTTAACCTAAAGTGGCCAGTGGTATTATATCATCAACAAGAAGAAGAAAAAGAAGACCAAGATCAATCAGCTTAATATTAAGAATTACAATTTTCAACCGGCAAAAGAAACATCAAGAGAGATGAGATGAGAGAGAGAGAGAGACAGTGGTAATTATACAAGTTTTTAGTAAAGACAGCTCTCTGTGTCTACTAATGTATGCGAGTATTGTGTATGCGGTGCACATACCTTGCCACATTATCGTTATTATTATTATCTTTAACAGATCTGCAAACCTGATCTTTGAGAAGAGGTCTTGGTCTTTTTTTGCAGAGTAAGTAGCAGCCAGCAGCAGCAGCGCAACAGAAGCACACAAGTACAAGCAACGCAGTTCACTAAACAAAAATTGTATGATTTTGTATGCAAGAATTTCATTCAAAAAGTCATTGATCGCCTTTCTGGTTTTAAGCGTCCAATTGAGGGTTTCGGTTCATGAGAATTTCATTCATTTTCATTTAATTCATTCCGTTGTAGAGCAAACCGGAATTCTCTTTTGTAAAAATATTCTTCTCTGACGGTTTATTTTTTTAAATGATCGACAAAATTAAAAGGGTGGTCTTGAGTAGCGGTGAAAAATGTTTTTGTGCATTTTTTCCCACACACAGACAGAGAGAGAGAGAGAAAAAAAAACGAGTAAAAGTGCAAATGAAATTTTTTGCACCTTTCTATTCTCATCTGAACTGAACCAAGCAAGTGGAAAAAAATACGGAAACAGACGTGTAAAGAAAGAGAGAGATGGAGATGACATTCAACCCTTCCGTTTACGTGCAACACATGATACTCTTTTTTCACATGATCATGATTCACTTTCTTTCTTTGTAGCTTACATGCTGCATAAACTCAAATAAGCTATAGGAGCATATATACATATACACAATACAATATACTACCACTGTCTGTCTGATTTCCTTGTATTTTATTCGAAAAAACCAATTGTTCCCCAGAGGAAAAGCAAACATATGAAACCATTTCTATGCACCACATATACATTTATATGAAACCGTTTTAAAAATAGACGTTCTCAGTTCATACAACGCATTCATTCACTCATCCAGAATCCAGACAAACAAGTTCCGCCCAAGTAATATTACAATGATGCACTATACTTTTTGCACATGACAATAACTTTCAAAAAAACAAAAAAGTGACACTGACTAAAATATATATAAAACGGTAATAACAATTATAGTTTTAGTATATTTTACACACAAATCTGTAAGCCCTTTCAGTAGTAAAACGGAAATACTGCCATCACCAAATACGTTGCTTGGTAATTTTTTTGCAAAAAAAAAACACAAATAAATACATATTTAAATGACAAAAGCAAATCTCATTTAAAAAATGATAGCACCCTGCTGCTATACTGTACAAATATTGTTATTGTTATTACCATCGTTTATATATTTAAAAAAAGAAGAAATGAACATAATACACCATCTTATATACACAATACACAACAACAAACAAGATAACCAGGTAAATCTGGTAAATTACTTTTAAAGACACTACTTTATCATAAAACTCGAAAATTTGTTGTGGTAGGCAAGGATGAAGAAGCAAAACTCATTAGTAGAGTTCCATAATAATAACAACAACAACAATAATAATAAAACCACGAGAAAATTTAGTTGTATTCATTATGTCATTAGCTGAATGGCAACATTTAAAGAAATACACAATTTTGCTTTAATTGATGACTAACCTGTCTCCGGGTTTATCCTTTAGATTTATTTTACTCGTAAGAAATGTATTTGCGCACGTATTTACACACGGAACACTTTCTTAAATACTCGTAATAATAAGGTATCCCTCTACTTTTAATTTTCTTAATTTTAAAAAATAAATTAATATTTTCGCTAAATGCAGTAGTAACTTATTTTATTTGACTAGCATCAACTTCGTTGTATGCAATAATTATTATTTTTACTAGCTCAACACAACTCACTTTCATCTAGAGATTAAATACCCATAAACACCTTTTGCACGTGTGTGTATGTATTGGTAATCACCACAAATAAAATGAAATATTTATTTAGGTAATTATCATTTTCACTCAGTAAGAAATCACTTTTTCCCTGAAAATGTTCATAACTAATTAATTATAATGAAGGAATTCAAAAAAATATATTACTCCTTCTTTTCTCTCTTTCTATCACAATAACTCACAACCAACCGGGCGAATTTTCGACAATTTCTAAAATTCACTGTATAATTCCCCGATGTAATAATAATTAATTATTTTGAATGCTATAATCATTTGTCATCGTGTAAAACTTGTGCATTAATATTTTTTCGCATGGATGTATATATACATGCACACACGCGTGTCCTTTCACCACAGCTGTCTAGCAGACAAACACTAACCAGTCTTGTTTTTTTAAACCAGTGAAAACTCTCCACCTGGTTTTTATATGAACACAAAAACGTGGCAGCAAATTTCTATATATGTTAGTAAACACGTACTTAACTAAATTACTAATTAAATCATGCGTCGTGAGTAGCAGTCTTTATTTTTTCACAGTAACAAATTTTTTTTCTACGTATATTTTGATTCCTAGAAGCACCCGGAACGTAGCGTCAAATTAGAGTATATAATAATCAGTGCAACTATCCAGATGTATAATCTGGAGTAAATTAGTGTAATTAATTACACTTTCCATCAACAATACCTAACACACGAGATCCAATGAAACAGCTGATGATGGTTACTAAGTAGAAGAGAAGTCACTACTTCACCACCATCAACATCATCACCACCACCACCAACAACTTCCTGTCTTTCCTTCGTTAAAAAAGGAATCATTAGGAAACCTCTGGAGCACTAAACCATCATGTTTCCACAAAATGCACATTTAATTTTAACTGCGGTGAGTGTGTTGAGAATTAATGCGTTGTCCTTTTACTGATTTCTTTTCACACACAAGTAAAAACTGATGATGTTGAGACATTAAATCAGCAGCAACGACCTGGCTCGCATATCGATATTGTTGTACTAAAGCATAATATCCAATTGAGAATGCAGACTTGGCCATATAACAACAATATTTTAATATAAACTATATGTAATCATTATATTATGAATATACGAAGAGCGGAGGCTTCCTAATAATGCTTCAGTCTTTTTCTACACAATATTATTTTATTCTACCTAGCTACCAAGAAGAAGCTAAAAGCTGTGAGCAAACGACGACGACATCGGAGGAACCCATATATTTATATTTATATATATATTTCTTCATCGTGTATAACAACATGAAGATATATAGAGTTAGCATAAAGTAATATCATTATATTATATACATATCAACAATATATAAATATCCACACAGCATTTTATATAATATACTGGTGTTGTGTGTGTATACATACACTTTTATGGATAAGCTTGTTATGCTTCTATACTTTTTTTGATGGTATTCTGTTGCTAGCGTTCGTTCGCCCGAAAGATAGTTCAACTTAGTCTGTTTTGATGTGCGTAGAAAGGATGTAAATGGCCTGGCAACTGCCACCCAGCACACCCAAGACAACCCCAGACGGGCTCAACAACGTCATAGCATCCCTCACAACCTGGCAACAATTTTGTAACGAGGATGCCTGATGGTTACGACCAACCGCCCCTCCACAATTTTATCCTATCCTCACCAAGCTAACAAGTCGTTATGAGCTCAACATCCACTGGTTCCACTCTTCTCATTGCGCACCACACCAGAGAGGCATTGCTCTCGGTAACACATCAGCCTGTGAACGAGCTCCTCACAAAAACTCCAAACGATCAGTTTCTCAGCAAACTGTTTCTGCAAGTGTAAACTGAGAGAGTAGTGGTGGTGGTGGAGAGTTTATGTAGCACAGCAGCAGTAATATTATTGTGATGATGGTGGTGGATGCATGGATTGAGTGAGCAGTAGTAGTAATGGTAATAGCAGCAGTATGCTCTCTTTCTGTATGCTTTTTGTGTAGTTTCTTCTTCTCTCTACTACCAAAAATACCGCATAGGTATAAAATTCAGAAGAAAACGCAGACATAGATATAACAAATATATACATATAGGTAAATTTTAAATAATATAATAATAATAAACCTATAAACCTCTATACCGCTATACCTCACATATATATATATATAGGTACATAGGTAATGTACCTACGCTATGTTGTTGCGGAGCAGAAGGCAGAATTCGACATGACGATGATATTATTCCTTCCTACATACTAACTACAGGGAATAACATCTCGGTTGGTAACTGGTGGATACCTACTACAAACTATACAAGCATAATATAATGTTTTTCTGCTCATGTACATGCCACCGCCACCACCACCACCACATTTTGCTGCTATGCAATATTGCTGCTGTAGTGTCGAAAAGTTTCGAAAGAGTTACCTCGTTGTTGTCTGGCTCACTGCTTCTGTTGCTGGTGATGGGAAACAGAAATGAGTGAACGAACAGACAGCAGCAAGCATCTCTGAAGTTGTACACAAGCGAGACGAAAAAAAAGTATACCTACTTGCTTGCTTAGTTTACATGTGTAATAATTTTTCATTTTCCTCGCAATGCAAAATAAAGTAAAAGTAGACTCAATATATAGATAGACTAGCATAGTACAGATGCGTATAATAATGAAAAGCAAAAAAATACGTGTATTGGTAACTGATGGCGGTGGTGGTGGAGTAGTGCACAAATACGTAACTAATAAGATATTCTCATTTGATTTATATATTTTACATTCCGTCTGAGACATACAAGAAGTTATATATCCTACATCAACATCATCAATATGACGACGAGTACAAAAAAGATGCATAAAGTATTATACAATACATACGCTAGAAAACCATTTCCACAATCAACAATGAATGCATGATTTTTTTTTCTCTTCTCTCTCTCTCTCCTTACGTTCATTGTCAAAGTTAGTTGAGTGAACAGTGCATTGCATTGAGCAGTGAATAGTTCATAGGGATCACACGGCAGCTGCACAGTAAAGCTTGCAACATAACAACAGAAATTATAGATATTTGTCTACAGAGCAAAAGAGAATAAACATTAATGCAGCAGTTTAAACTAGCTCCAGTAGCTAGCGAAATATATACATGTATGAAAAGCAACTTTCAACTCAAGAGTCATATCGACATGATCCTGATCTAGTGATGGTGGCGATGATGATGATGACGATGTTGTTGCTGGATAAACGTGAAAAGACTGCAAGGTTCGAGCATACTTACACAAGTAACAACACAAAACACAATAATATTTTGCGATGTCACTGTGACTGTGTGTGAGTGTGAGCTAGTTTGGTAGAAAAGAAGAGAGAGAGTGGATGATAGAGACAGAGAGAAAAGAGAGAGATGTAGAGTACGAGTATATTAGCAACTAGCAACAATAATGTCTCCTGTTTTGTTGTAAATACTTACTACATCTGCCTTCTTTTTCCTATACATACATATAATCTACCTACACAACTAATATATCGACAAGTAGGTATTATACCAAGATAAACAGATACAAAAATTTGTATTGCTTTGTGTTTATTACTGTATGTAAGTATCTGGGTATTTAGAATGAATGCAAAATATATAAATTGTTTCTTATTGAATACACATTATAATAAATATATATACATAGCTCTAACATTTTCCTAACAATAAATACACAAGAAATTTATACTTTTTTGCAAGCTACACGCTACCTAAGAGTTATCAAGAATAGGTAGGTACTGGTTATACGCCTCACTTTTCTCTTCAGTGCTGCTGCTGCTGCTGATAGCATTCTTCCTTTTCATGTGAAAAATATGTGTTTTTAGATAGTCACGCTTGCATAAATACGTGAATTTCCAGGTACATATAATACCTATTTGGTGAGCTTCTTCTTCGTTTCCCTTCTCTTTCGTACTTACAACAATAACAGCAGCCGCAGCAGTAGTAGTAGCAGCAGCAGCATGCTTTTTCGATGCAGTCATGCAGTTCCTTTCTTGCTAATAATTTTTTTTATTCTCTTTTACAAATGCATAAAGGTGTACTCTCTGAGTAGTCGTACGTTCGTTTACGTACCTACATTTATAAAATCATATCACACAAAAACCTAGAATGCTGAAACACCTCAATAATACAAAAGTTGATGATGATGTCGATGACGACGGTAGGTAAGCAATGCAAGATTGTACTTTTCTGATAAACTTAAACAAAACCTTATCTTGTGACGCTAGGATGATAAAAGTACCATTATCTTTTTGAATATAAATACATATTAATGATTTTATACAAATACAAAAGTATTCAATCGTCTACACGTTTTTATTAAGTATGAGTAGTGGTACAAAATTTTATTTTGTACAAAAATACATTTAAAACGAAGAAAAAATAAGTAAAAAATACATTTATTTTTGCTGCATGCATGATGAAGGAATGAGCTGGCTTAAACGAATGTATGAAGTACATACATATTTTGTGTGTGAGTGTGTTTTTTTATCTTGTTAAATGCAAGTATTGAAGCGTCTCTTTTTCTGACCATTGCATTGCATTGTGTGGTGTCGGAAGATCACGAGCTTCATCACGGAAAAGTCAAAAGCCTGCCTTCACCTCAGCAGCTTCAGCAGCTAGTAGCTCAATAGATTTTTTTCTCATCTTGAAAGCTTTTTCGCTATATAACAGCACCAGGAGCAGCAGCAGTAGAAACATCATTGCATTGGTTTGGTACATAAAGTTAACTACTACAACAAAAAGAAGTAGTCGTGAACATCAGTAGCAGCAAAATCGAAAAACAACGCAAGCAGGCAGACAAACGAAAACCAAAAAGTAGTTTCATTACTCCGCACACACACACACAAAAACCATGTACAGACATCCAAAGCTTTTTTCCACCTTTTCCTTGCAATCTTCCACCAACATCATCATCGCCAGCTTTTTTGTTAAAGGATTCGACGGAGGAGTAATAGTGGTGGAAGTAGAAGAGGATGCAACTCTTATAACAACAGAATATAGACATACACACATACCTACATTATATAGGTATCGCATGCATGTATGTATTTTGTACTTTTTGTCGTCTGTACCTACGTATACTCCTTTCGCTAGAGAAGAGAAACTAAAAACAGAGAGAAGAGGAGAGAGTGCTGAATTCTAAAAGAAAAGTAAATGTAGCGGTGGTGGTGGTGGTGGCAGTGGAAAGAGTATAAGTAGTAGGAGTAAGTAAACTCAACTCAAAGATGACGATGATGTCTGTGTCCTGTGCTTCTTTAGGCCTTGTGTTTTTGCATTATCCCTTTTGTACTCTTCTCCTCCTCACATCACACCATTCTCCTCAGCAACTACAACAAACTCTCTCTCTCTCTTCTCTCTCTCCATTCTTTTGCACTTAACAACAACAAAAAACAGAAAGAGAAGATATTTGGTAAAATAAAAGCAGAGGAGAGAGGAGGACACAGACTCAAAAATTCTAGACAGGCACTACGACCATATTATTGTGTTGTAGTAGTTGTTGTGGACATATCCAAACCTCTAGTGGAGATGATGATGATGCGATATATGTACATTTTGGTGATAATCATAATGATGATGTGCTGATATGTCTATATGATGGAGTCGGTCACAAAAAATCATCCTGATCATCATCGTCATGAAATATAATTTGAAAATGTGTAGATGAGAGTCTAATTATAGTTTTCGTGCGAGAGAGAAGGAGGAGAAGAAGAGACGATGAGAAGAGTGAGTGCTTATGCTTTATGCATTTTCATTTCAGTTCCAGAGTGAGGGACAGAGAAAACATGTTTTAGAACAGTCAGTCAAGCTGCTGTTGATGATGATGCTAATGGTACAGGATACTGCTGCATAATATTTTTTTCTTGTACTCTTCTCTCTCTGGATGCAATGAGGAGGCGTTTTTATGGATGCGCCAGTAACAGCAAGCAACAGCATAAATTCACAAGAAAAAAATGTGCATTGCTCTACGAGTGTGTGTGTACGCTCCCGCTGCTGCTGTTGCTATCGCTTAAAATTTGTATTAGAAAAGAAAAGACTCTGACTTTTCTGCTGATGTGAAGTGATGATGATGATGGTAATAATGATTGCCGTGATGACGAGTATTAGTATCGGTACATACACACCCCAAGACGATCATGATGATGATAATGATGACTGCTGAACATGAAAATAAACGCGATTATTATTACTCTTTTGGGCAGCAGTGGAAATGTCTGTGTCTTATATGAAAATGCAACGTGCCATTATGCTTCTATACTATTATTATGCACATATTACGTGCATGTATGTACTAAAGAGCAAACAGGAGGAGGACATAGGGTTCATTTAATGACGAAAATGAATCATCAACAAGACCAGTAACAAGAAGTGCGGATGGTCGGTCGTCCCTTCTTCCTCCGAAATAAAAAATATATATATTACCCCCTTCTTCCCTTCCTTCCATTTCTTTACCAGTTCAAATAATAAGCGTCATCGTCAANTACCGCTTCCATTTTCAGTATTTCGTCTCCTTCAACCAACATGACAGAATTACTGTGTGTGCTTTTTAATAACCTACGCAATAATGTTTATAGCAAAAAAAACGTACATAAAAACCTTCAGTATTGATGATATACTGGTGTGGCAAGCTAACAAAAACGAATTGAAGATATTAACAGATGCATTTCTGCACAATTTCCCTACTTTTGCACTTTTTTTAAAAAAATGTAAAGTACAACTGCTGCTACAATACCAATAATTATAGCGGCATAGCAGCACATATAATAATAATTGGTGGTGATGGTACAAAAAGAGCGAGCATCGAGCAGGATCTTGCATCATCGCCATCATCATCGTCGTTGTCGTCATCTTTTATCTCTATGCACTATGCAGCCACTATCATCATCATCATCATCATCAACTCTCTGTCTCCAACCGAAACCGAACCAACCTGTATTGTACATGCACAATATTATTACATCCATTTTAGTGTACCGTGCGTACTACTACGGACGTCTTTCGGCGTCCTTCTTTCCAAGCTGCAGCAGCCACTTGACGACAATACTGCTTTGCTTCTTGTCTATGCGATGGGTTTCCAAATGTCTTTACCCTTTTCACAATATTTAGCATGATTCTTTTTTCTTTTGTCTCTCTCTCTCTCTGTTTGTGTCTCTATTTCTTAAACTACTTCAAAAAGCATTGAGAAAAGTGAATGAACCAATTAACCCAAGCAGGTTTAACCTCACATTATTCATATATGTATAGAGAGATTTGAGCGTGGTTGCCGTGTTTTTTACTGCTTTTAGTAGTTATTGATTTTCGCACGACACAAAAAGATTTAATATCTCAACTTTTGCATACCTTGCAATACTATTTTTTTATTATTTTGCAAGAAATTTTTTAAACCCCGTACAAAAAAATCCCATAAAAGTGTTCCAAACCTCTAATTGCTCATAAAATATTTAACTTTTTAGTTGCAAGTCACCCTAGTTACTAACGATCTAAAACAGAAATATATCTAGTAGTTATATAGATTTTTGGGAGATGATGGATTTTCTTTTGTGCACACCTTGCCATTTTTATTAACAAAAAATGGAAATGTTGGAATTGCATATGATCATATTTGACAGCTCTAATTCTTTTCCCACTGTTTGTTTTTGATTGTTGACTGATGAGAATAAAATGTTGATTTGAAATACATATTGATTGACACAGGTTGATGAAACAGTCATTTTCGGTCAAACTACATACAGGAGCAATTAGTAATCGAAGACAAATGAACTAATGAGAATGGACAAAATGTCATTGAACGTCGATTAACTAACAATTTCTGAAGCAACTAGCTATTCATATTTGTAACGACGTTGAAGAAATAGCCCAGTAAGTAGTAAAGCAGTAATTACTATATACCTAGACGGTTTGGACTTTGAGCAGCGTGTGTTCTAACCAGGTTAATGAATGAAAATTCTTGTGTTGTTGTGCATTCAAGTTCACTTGACTTTACCATGAAATGGATAGAGTTCCCACAGAAGAAAATGCGCGCGGCAGTGCTCATCATTACTGTCATTATTTAAGTTTACCGACTATAAAACAACACCGATCGACATCAAGTTTCGCAACTCTGCTAATTACCGTCAGCCGTGACACCGCTTATTGATGTTTATTATTGTACTGACTACTACCATGCAAAAGTACTAAAGTTCTGTTCGATATTCATAGTTTTAGTTTGTACAAAATGAGATATGCATGAGAATTCCCTGTTCACTTCTTAGTCATACTACCTTATTTATCACCGTTCAAAACCAATACTACACTTTACTCACACCGCCAGAAATACAGTTAAAAATTTCATTTCATAATGAAGTATACAATGCATGTATGTTCAATGTCAGCAGAGAGTACAAATGCCTAATCAAAAAACATTATTTCACAACAATTAAAACTACCAAGAAAATAAAATAATGACACTTACCTCTGGTACTGTCCTCTTTACTGTATATACTTAATATTCACCTCCCCTTTCCTTATTAGTCACGATTGTTGCTTTTCTCAAAAGTCAGCTTGAATAGTAAATTTCGGTGAAACCCAACAATTTTCCTGATGCGCACTAAACAGATTCTGGTACGTACAACTTGACATCAATTTACAACCAAGTTGAATGTCTTGAAAAGAACTTAATTTCACTGATGTACAAAGTTCATAAACGTTAATAAACCATAGGTTTAATTTAACAAAAAAGACACAAGAAAATGAAAACGTTGCACAATGAGCATAACCTTGCAAAAGAGAAATTTAATGAATGAATAGATAATTCTTCCTCTGTTATATTGAATATCACACAAAGTGTTATTTTTTGCTCTCACTCAACCCAAAAATCAGGTTTCAGTCACTACCGAAAATAAATATTGAATGAAAAACGATTTTTCGTTGTTGTTGTTATCAGTCAAATCACTCTTATGATGCGTCATACATGGTCACTCTTGATAAGGTCACAGTTTGCTTAAACTATTCACAATAATAATTTGACAATCATGGAAACATGATACTCATATGAACAGTAGTGAATGACTCATGATGACACACTTGACTTGAGTGATAGATGATATATACACAAATTATGAAGATAGCGCAGTAATCACCAAAAAACTGAAATCAGGAAATTGTTAGTTGTCAGCTGCGTCCGGTTAGTCAGCTGGCTTGGTAGATGATTATTGTTGTCGTGCTTGCTGGTGTTCACAATAAAACCCTCTAAACAACGTCATAAATTGTACGTTTCCCTTAAACTGGTGACGACGAGTGCCTTCCCTTTTGCAATTTGAAGGGTCTCCATTAAATTGATGAATTATTCCTTACGCAGGTCACACACTTTTCTTGGAAATCCTCAGACCTCCATTTACACAAAATACTAAGGTTTACTTACATTTTGTTTAGATCCACACTCTCACGTCCACCGTCACTAACGAGACACTAGAATCCAATTTCAAGTGCTCCCACCACC